>JACXSJ010000685.1:0-188552 GCA_014851325.1 Pentalonia nigronervosa | reverse complement strand
ACACACACACACACTCAAACAGCTGATGTCCTGACAAATCTTCAGTCGCCTGCCCATCATATCATGTTCCGACAACGATTAGAACACCGCCGCCGCCGCCGTGTTAACGACCGGATTGTCCCTGGCCGAAACGAGTGGCACAACCAGTTGCGTTCCGCGGGTTACAAATTTCTTGCGAACCGAGATTTTTTGAGGTGCATACGAATTTGTTGCGGCTCCGTTTTTGTAACAACGTAAATGCTTATCAAAATATTTTTGAAATATAAAATTATACACTTATATATTCTAAACTTAATTATCCTTCCCGTCTTTGTACAGACTTAGGACTGGACTGTCTGAGTAGCATCAGCAATACAAGCAGGTTAAAAATATTGTCGTATTTTTTTGAAATTAATATTATAGCACTGATAAAAACTTCAATGACATTTATTTTGTTTGTCGTATTAGACATTGTTAATTGATATATTTCCAATAAATTTTTTTTTCTATTATATTTGTTATGCGGATATTTGCGTGAATAGTTATTTGTTTTTTATAGGTTTATTTTTGTGTATTTTTTGGAACATTAATAAACACAAAAATATGGCTTCATCCGAATTGCATGCCATTTCTTAAAAAGGTCTGTCCGATTTACGTGCACAAATTTATTTATCATGTACCTTTGTGAATGACTTATTTTATTTTTTTCAACTTTTCTAATTTTTAAAAAATATGGAAACATATAGAAGAAACGTTCTATGATATTATGGTTGTTACAACTGATTTATTTTTAGAATGAAATATTTTTATATTTTTTTTTTTTTGTATTATTATAATATTAAAAAAAAAAAAAGGTTAGCAAGTAGGTACCGCTCTGATGTACAGTATATGTCAAGTGGATTACTGTAATGGATGTGTTAAATTTGAATTCATTAATATAAATCATTGTATACAAAAAATGATTCTGAGCGAAGACTGTCTGTCAGCCTACATAACCAAGTGTATTCTATGATATTGCTATTAAAATAATTCATATTATTATTAATAATACAGTAGGTTGAATTAAGTTTTGCAGAAAACACTGCATTTAAAAATGTCATTGAGTGTATAAAAAATCATAATATACTTTAAAAGTTTCAAGCACCCACCAAAAATGTTTTTAAATTACAATGAAATAACTAACATCGTTAATCTTTATTTAAGCATCTAATTTCGTTAAATTTTGAATTTAAAATGTCTATCAAAAATTATTTTTTTAATATATTTTTTAAAAAATATAAACCGAAAAATTCTTAGGCCTACAATTAGCTCAAAAATTTTCAAAATATTTTTAAATTTTTTTAGTGTATATAAAATGATAATTTAAACATTTTGCAAAAATTTCAATTATTCCTTTTTGAATTACAAAAAAATAAGAAAATCGTTCCTGGTGAAAATGGGTGAATATCCAATGTCTAATTTCAAATGCTCATAAAAAATTACTTTAACTTTCCGGTTAATTTTTTTTTTAAAGGTAGATAAACTTATAAAGATCTTTGTGTTGAATTTTGAAATCTTAGATTTGAATATCAAATTTTTTACGAATTTCTTAATCCAAAAAAACTGCAAAATTTCGTGATTTTTACGTATTTTTTCAAAATTTTAATTTAAATGTTTATCAAAAACTATTAGAGACTTACGCTCAACTTTTTTATTAATTTTCACTTACAACAAGTTATAAAAAAATATTGTATTACATTTTCACGTTTTTTGACTGATCGAAAAATTTTTTATCGGCAATAATAAAAAAAAACCTAAAATTTATTATGCTTATAAATAGCTCAAAAAAAGTTAAAATAATTTAAAAATTTTATAGTGTATAGAAAATGCTTATATAGACATTTTGTAAAAATTTTATGTATTTACAGTCATTATTTCTTTTGTTACATTAAAAATAAAAATACATTTTGTCAAAAATTTGCTTTGTGAAAAAATTCCCGTTTTTCTTTAATTTTTTTTTTCGTTTTCCCCAGGTGTTTTTAAAAACTATTAAGAATTTTGTGGTTCTGACCTCCCTAAGTATCAACTAGATTCACTTTTCTATCAGAAAAAAATACTAATGAAGAAAATTGGATCACTTTTACTTCCTTAAACGTGATAAAAGGCACAAAAAAAAAAAAATAAAAAAAAACACACAACATTGTAAAATCAATATATTCATTAGTCCGCTCATAATTTAAAACGGAACAAATAGTATTTGAGAAGTAGTTGAAATTGTAAATAAATAAAGATAAACTTAATGTATTTTTTATGAGTAAATAAAAATGTTGAGTCATTTATTTTTCGTTTTTTGAAAAATTAGAAAAGTCCGTAAAAAATGGTCGGCCAGTGAGTACCGTTTCGAAAACGATAGGGTCGGATGTTTTTGAAAAAAAGGTTCTTCTTTTCACGCTGAAGGTTTTTTGTTGTTTGTTTTATACCTAACGATAAAGTCAAAAGTTACAGGATGACACGGTAACGATACAACAAATTATAATAGTCGTACGCCCTATCGAGACGACGATAATATTCTTTTCCTCCGTTTTTCTTCCTTTTCCTGCGTCTTTTGATCGCGGCGTTTTTTCGTCCGATCGACGACCGAATAATGATCATTTAAGTCGCCCCTCCTCCTCCCACACATACACACTTGATATCCTGACAAATCTTCCACCACGGTCGCCTGTCATCTGTCTATTACATGTCCCGATAACGATTCAACTCCGCGACCGCCGCCGCCGCGTTAATGACCGGACGACCGGATGTCCGGATACAACGCATTATCGTGTACGACGAACAAAACGGCGCGCGAAGTCTGTCCCTGGCCGAAACATTCGCGGGTGACCAAAAACAATAGGGTCAGTTTATTGTTTCTTTTTTTTAAGTCCTTCTTTTCGTGCTGAAAGTTTTTTTTTTTTTTTTTTGTTTTCTTTTTACCGCTTGAATGGCTCGTGAACACCGGAAAATAAAAAAAAGTAAAAACCATTTGCTCTCCGTCAGAATTTCATGAAAACTTAGAGCTGTTAAAAGATGGTGAACACATACTTAAATATTTTAAATCTAGAAAATTTTGTCATTATAGTGTGATTTTTACCGCAGGACACTTGCGAACACAATGAATAGAGATGCGTGCTATGCAGTTTTATATTTCTTTTTGTTTTTTTTTTTTAATAATCACTCTCAAAATCAAAAGATTACAATATGATATTATAATAAAAATTAAACTAACCGTGGTGGTGGTGGAATAAGAAGCTTCCATCGACACTGCATCATAATATATATATATATATAGTTTGCAGGGATTGATAAAATAGCTCTGTTGTTTGTAAGATGTTGTTACTTATTCTATAAATAATATTCGAATATTTCTTGAAACGAAACTACAATTTTTGACCAAAGACGAACTTTTGTAATTGTATACCATCCGTTTTACCTAAAATATACAACTGTATAATAATATACACAATTTAAATGAGTAATAATTAACTTAAAGTAATTATACATTTGTATACCCATATTATGTAAATGAAGTTAAAATGTTAAAAAATAAATGTTAGAAAAAATTTGTTCAATGACTAATGAGTAAAAACTAATACGTTCAACAAATAAAAATAATAAATAATAATGTGTTATTTATATATATATATATATATATTTTTAAGAAATAAGTACTACATAAGCATATAATATAGTATACAGATTTAAATTTTACAGCTATATCGTTCATTATAATTTAAAATGTGTGTATGTGTTTCGTTACAAAAATAACATGTATGATATGATTTATTTCACTTAATTCACTTAACTTATTCTTTTAGCAAAATATAAAAGGTACTTATAACATACGGAGGAAAGAGAGAATTATCATTTGTAGTGGTGTTTATATACACAATCACAAATAAACAGAAATACATTATTAAATATTTTTGTTAAGTATTTTTTCTTAACTTAAGTCTTATAAGCCATCATGATTAATACTAACTGAACACACGCCTCGTTGAATTGTAATAAAGATAAAATTAATATCATTCTAATGGATAATTATACTATATTTTTTTTTTGCTCGATCTCAGATAATTTATTAACCTCTTTAGTGCAACATTCTAAAAGTGTTGGACATCATTTGGAGTACCACAAGGTAGCCATTTAGGTCCCTTACTATTCAAAATTTTTATAAATTCAGTATTTTCCATAATCACACCATGTCGAGCATTGCTCTTCGCAGATTATGCGAAGATCTTCTTTTCTATATCAAATATAGAAGTTTATGTAACCCTCCAGAATATTTTAGATAAATTTATTAATTGGTGTAACATTTTTGTATTATCACCGAATTCAAGTAAATGTAAAGTAATGTCCTTCTATCATTCGCGGAGAAACCTGGAATATGATTACTATCATATGAACGTGTTAACCGAGTTAAAGATCTCGGATTCCTTTATGTTCCATCACTAGATTTTCGTCCGCATATCGACTTTGTCGCTGGTAAAGCGCTAGATGTTCTTGGCTTTATTAGGAGACACTTTTCAAACTTTGATAACCCAAATTATTTTCTATACTCTACAACTCCCATATATGACCATTTTTGGAGTACAGGGCTATTATATGGTCTCCTTACACGATTGACAGAGTTCAAAACCGCTTCTTAAGCTTCGCAGGGCACAGCCTCAATGTAGTGCATCCTCCTTACGATTACAGGACCATTAATGACATATTTAATTTCAAGTCACTTTCTGAACGTCGCATTGTTTCTACCTGTCGTTTTTCTCAGGCATTGATTGATGGCAACGTCGACGCACCTCAAATACAGGAAGGACTTAGCATCTCTGGTAATACTCGTTATAGACTTCTTTTACATTCCACTAGGCCTTAGAAATTTTTGAAGAAATTCTTCCCTAATAAGAATGATGTCCATATATAATAATTATCAATAATTTTGTACTTAGAAACATTCATAATATTTATTCATGTATAACACATAAATGCTTTATTATTAAAAATTTTCGTATATTTATTGTATCATATCACTTTTTTTTTTGTATACTTTTGTCAACATTGTTATAAAACCCGATTGACGTTAATTAATAAAAATAAAAAATTAAATTAAATTTATTAGGAAAGAGTGCTTAATATTTATTATTATAATTTATATTTTCAATAATATTAATGTTTACAAGTACTTATTATTTTAAGAGTAATGAGAAAACTTCAATCGTTATACTATGACAGTATTTTTTTTATATATATTTTATATTTTACATTATAAGTAAATATAATATATAACTATATATAAGTAAATATTTGAATCATTATAAACGTTATCAAAGCATAATATCTACCACTAATCTATCAGTTTAAGTACAATACATTTATTTCGAGTTTATAAGAATTGGAAATGTTCAGTATTTTCCATTAATAAAAATAAAAACAAAGTGTAACAAAGAATAAATATTTTATGGTACATTACGTAGGTACCTACTCAATATTTTTAATAATTTCTAATATATCAATAGAACTCGTCCCTTAACGATATAATATCATTTGAAGATTTTTAGAACGATATTGGTCAGTAATTTTTCACATCACATTAAATAAAAATATATTTAATGATAACTATTGTCTTAATATCAATATAATTTATATGTTTTGAATTATCCAGTTTCAATTTAAGCAATATTCAGATTTAAAATTTTATTAATGTTCTGATTTTAGTTATAAAACAAATAACAACTGTGAAAGTCATAAAACTTGAATATTAAAGTACAGCTGCATAAATCGTAATACTCATTACACACATCATATGTATAAGCTGAAGCAGAGTTTGAAAAAAAATATCAAATTCAAAGAATTGTGTCGCCCATATTACTTTGAACTCATCGGAAGATCATCATCAAAATCACAAAACGTTAAATAACTAAATTCTGGCCTAAAATTAATAGCCTATATTCACGAACGTTTTTAGCGATGTTAATGAAGGACATTAACAATTAATTATTATCAGAAATTCAAAATTTGTTGGTGACGAGCAAGTTCATAAGCGATCAAAAATATCCGGGTTATATATGCCATATACCACATTTATACCACTAATTTTGAATGCACTAATATGAGTCATATAAATATTAGAACAAAATAATTGTAATTATTTTGATTTGAATGGAATACGCGATATTAATAAAGGACATTATTGTTAGGAATTTAAAAGTTGTTGATGATAAGCAAGTTCATATGCGATCAGCAGGGTCTCACGCTTTTTGCTTAAATTTGGGGCCTCACGTTTGAAAAATGTATGTAGTAAAATTTGTTTTTAAAATTGTTTTATTTTCGTAGCATTTAAATTGTATGTTCAATATAATTAGTAAATATCAAAAATAATATTAAAATGGCGAAGTAGTTTTAACATAAAAATTTTAAATAATATCCAATAGCATAATCGTTATCGCAACACATCAGCCGTGGCGATGCGATGATGCGTATAGATGCTACCGACTGACTTTTTCGTGAAAATGTAGACTATAACGATATTCTTAAAAAGTTTGCAGAAAATAAAAGCCAGAAAAATTAATTTTTAACGAATATTATGATTTTTACTGTATTTTCTAATATTTTCATTTGTCTGTTTATTTTAATTTTGTTAAATTAAAGCAAATTTGTATAAATATCAATAAGTGACGATTAATGAATTATAGATGAGTAAATAAAGAAACAAGTTTTTTAAGTCTACTGTAAAATTATTTTATTTTCTTTGCCTAGAAAATAATATTAAAAAAAAACCCCCCTTATTTTAAATTGTAATTAGAGCTACCAATTTTTTTGTGTGATAATAATTATTGATGTCCTCATATGGTTATAGACAGATATAATAGCTAAAATGAGTTACAAGTATTTTTATCCTGAGCCTCGCAAATCCTAAGGACGGCTCTGGCGATCAAAAATATCTGGGTCATAAACACCATATACCATATTACCATCAATATTAAATATACCAATACGAGTCATTTAAATATTTAAAACAACAAAATTGTAAATATTATTATTTGAATTTAATATGCGATGTTCACTACACTCAGACAAATCTGGTATACGAAACAACGTTTTATTAGGTGACAGGGACCTTAAGAACAACTATGCCAAAAATATTAATTTTTTATAATAATAGAAAATTAATCAAATAACATAATATTATTACAATATTTAATATAGGCGTTTCATGCATCGTGGTTTAATTATGAAACATGATATTATATTATATTCGCATATTTATTGCTGTCAGGCCGGACAAAAAATATTTTTAACAGTCAAACTTATTTACGTAAGATCCTTCACAGTCAAACTACATTTTATAAAACCTTATTGAATAAGTAGTTAAAATTTAAATATTACGCAAAATGTTTTAGTATCTATTATATTATGTTAACCGCATTGTTATAACAAATAAATAATAATGTACAAAATTATTTAAATAGGAAGACATAAGTTATTAAAGGTTCTAGAATGTCTAGACTCAAAAATATATGTAGATGTGCACAATACAATTTAGTAGTTAAAAAAAGTATTGTAATATTTATTATAGTTGCCACAAAAAAAAAAATTTAAACCAGTGTAACTCGCAAACAATGTTAAGTGTTACAACTACTTACCATTTTTAATTAGACACATCATACACATAGGCTTACTGTTTTACTGAAAAATATAATATATTACAATGGTTTTGTTTTCTAATTTTTACAGTAAATTATATTTTATTTTATAATTTATCAAAAAAAAACATTTTATAGTCATTTTGTAATTAGTTTATGGGCGCTGGGAAGATTATAAGTCCGTAAAATTACAATATAACATTATGGAAACACTGAAAATATGCGATTCAAATTAAAAAAAAAATACTTACCAATAATATTGGCATTTAAAAATTGAAGTTTCAAAAGTTCAGACATTACGATTATAATTATTATCATTGTAACAAGATCATCAAAAATGTATTCATCCCAACTTTTTGGTTTATAATATATATATATATACATTTATTTTATGCAACATTGAGTACAATTATAAAGTATATTGTTATAGTTGTTGATTAATATTTTTTGTTTTGTAACATTCTAAAATAAACTAAATTGTATTATGATATCATAAAATATTTCACGGACAATGTTAAATGATTAATTAATTATTGTGAAAAATTAGAGTAAATAATTAATAAGCGTTTTACAAAGTTTGACATGTTTCAGACCGAGTTCCTTCCTACTAATTCAATAATAATTATTATTATTTGCTATTTTAGTATTAAATCATGCCATTTTGAAATTATGGAATGTACGCTAGAGATTTAAAAATTACTTTTCGACTTTATTAACGATATATTCAAAAGTTTTTTCTACTTAAATAAAAAAAAAAAATAATAGTAATTTATAGTTATTAGTCCTTTTGTAGTTCTAACTTTTAAGTCATTAATAATAATATTAAACGTAAACTAAGTGTCATGATATGTGATCATTTTTTTAGATTTTTTTTTATATCTTAGTTATGTTGAAATATTACGTTTGAATTATATTATTATTATTTTTTTATTAAAATTTATCATGATTTACAAAAAACGCAGGTACTGAAACAATTAAACGTCTTTTACAAATCGTGTTGAAATAACAATAATATGTATAATAATATTTATATTTTGGAATGCAACTTGTGAAGCAGGTACCTGCATAATTATCCGAAAATCCAACGAAATTACATGGACGTGCAAACATTACAAATTTGTATTAACACCATTGCTCTTTACGGTTTACCTAATAATTTATTTTCGTTAAAATTGCGACGGTAAAAAAAACTTATTTATGTTTTTTAAGTGCACGGTATTTACACGCTGCGCCACATACTCGTAAATGCACACTAAAAAAAAAACTTCGTTTAAAAATAAGTTTTCTGTGTCGCTATAACCATAAAGTTATTGTAAAATATAATGTACCTGATAAACGTTTTCGATCTTTTTTCAATACTCCTCGTCACCACATTTAGTTTAACATAACTATAATAGTCATTAATAGTAAGCTTACATTAATACTAAACGTGCCAGTTTGTTTCAGGTTTAAAAACAATCATTGAACTATCATTGATTTTTTTTTTTTAATCCGATAGATTACTAAACAGCGTGAATCGGCGGGAGGTTTAAGTGTTTTAAAAAAAAAATGTACAGTTTGCGATGATGTGATTGTCACAAATTGTTTTCCGTCGAATAATAACCATTTCTATTTTTTTTTTATAAACACCGGTAATATTTTTTTTTTTTTTGCATACAATTCGGATGTAGCCCAAAATTAGGTACTCTGATAAAAATGTTGTTGGGGGTCTAGATCCCATAAATCCCTTCTCTAGGTATGATTTTGGTAGGAAGTGTGGAGCAAAGATTACACACATTATTATAGTTACTATATTATATTGGCCCTATGGTAATATTACGAGCTTCAAGTTGGCCCTACCAGGTATAAAAATATAAAATCCTGGCGCCGCCATTGGATACGCATAACAGTATATTGACTGCAGTTTTATAATATCTAGTCATCGTTATAACTTATAATAATAATATAGAGATTTTCAAGTTTGTCGTACGATTTAATTATATTAGACCATGATAAATATTATTGTTAATGTATGTAATAGCCAATAACTTATAAATTAAATTTAAATCGTCTTTATTTTAACTGAATTTCCCACATTTTGTGTTTTACGATAATAATAATGGAATGTGTGTGTGTGTGTAATTTATAACTATTTTAGAAACTTAATATAAAACAATTCTTGATTAGACATATTAATTATCTGTACAAGAAGAAAATTATCGATGTTCCCGGTTAGTAATAAATAATATTAAAACAGGAAACATTCCAAAACCTTAGTGTAAAAGCGAAGAAGATGATATAAATTGCTCTACAGGAACATATATTATTATTATACATATAAAATTGATGAAATTAATTAACTAACAAATTCTGTGTCACAAGAGCGCATTCGGAAACGTATATTTATATATAAAGTATAATATTGTAAAGTAGAATGACATTTTCATATATTTTATTTTTATTATTTTCGATCATATAAAAAACAAAATTTCTCATAACGTTAATGCGTTTACCTCCTAATTGTGTGTACTTACATCGCGTTTTCGTTTTAATATCGCATTATTATAAACATCAGCTAATTTTAATTTTAATAACATATCCTCAACCATAAATGAATATTCCCTGCTTACCTATATCAGTAAAATTCAAATTTGATGGAGTGATTTTAACAAATATGGCGTGATATATTATACTGCACTATTTGTGCCGTTGAAATTCTGTATAATATATAATTTTGAGGTTGAGATAAGTTTTTTATGTGAGACATCATCTGCAGCCTTACGATCGTAATATTCAATTACGCGATTTGATTGCTCCATAGTAAAATATACAGATGGAAGTTTTACCACGAACCGGTACAGTGTCATTTAATCTACTATAAAATAAAAAAAAAATTAAAAGTGATTACAACCTTTAACCGTAACAGGCAAACTCTTTGTAAGAAACTGTAATTCATCAAACTTAGTGTTTTTTCCCCTTCAGAGAACAAGGTTAAAAATTCGTTGATCGCTATGTTGCTGTCTCTTTGAAGAGCTATTAGTTGTGACCCTTTGACTATTCTACAATACATGGTAAATATTTTTTTACTTTTCATTTTAGATTTTTTGGAATTTTGAAAACATTTCATAAACTGCTAATGTTATTAGGTTTAGATGACATTAAACTCGGTATCGTTTATGTATTTTATTAATTAAACTTTCGTTTTGAACGTGGCGTAGTAAAATGATTAATATACCAAATGGAAAAGCGTATTTTAATAGGTTACAAAATTATATACCTAACCAGAGATTGTGTCCAACGATTTATCACAAAAAAAAAAATAGATTTTTTTAATGATATGAAATAATTTGCTATACATAATAATATATGTTAATAAATTTCAAAATAATTGTATATATAATTAATTAAACAAAAAATATAATGTATATATGTAATAAAATTGTTCGTTTTTCTTTAATTCGAATTATTTATTTTTTTCCTCGATTATATTCGAACACTCAGTAAATTGAAAACCTCTATAAATCGAATTTTTAGCTCGGTCTCCTGAATTTTGAATTATCCAGTGACGACTGTGATATCGATATGATTTAATATAACGATTATTCAATTGAGTTTTTTCGATGTTTATGCCTATAATGTACTAGTTGCGTCCCAAAGATAAATGTGAATAAAAAAAGGTATAATTTAAGTTTGGCCTAGTTAATATTTGCCATAACTATCATACATTCATATCTTAATTGTAATATTTTTATGTTCATCGACGTTTTGAAAAATATGCAAAAAGAAACCTATATAAAACTAAGAAGTACTCACACAAATATTCACAGAACTAATAAAATAGAAAAAGAAAAATGTATTAGAAATACTATGAAACAGTTAGAAAAAAATCAAATTGATAAACTTGATTTTTAAAAATAATATTATACACATTTTTATCGATGCATATATATATATATATATTCGATTAGCAATATCTACAAGGGTTGTCCCAAAAGTAATGCACAATTTGCTCTGAATAAATAAGTTTTTATTTTAAACTAAATACAATATTATAGACCTTCGATATAATCTCCCTGCTTGTCTATACACGATTGCCATCGTTTCGGGAGCGCTTGAATGCCGCATAGGACGCTATCTTTGTTAAGTTCATGGATCCTTCGGCTCACTTCTTCATTAAGTATATCTAAGTTGGGAAAACGGATTCCTCTAAGTGGTTCCTTCAGTTTTGGAAATAAATCAAAGTCCGGGGGACTTAAATCCGGCGAATACGATGGGTGTTTGAGGCGTTCCCATCCATATTTCTCCAAAAGAGCGACGACTGGTGCTCCGATATGCGGCCGCGCATTATCGTGCAATATGGACACACCATTTTGTAACATTCCTGGTCGCAATTTTTTGGCAAGGAATGTTTTGTAGTAATCCCCGGTTACACTACTGTTATTCGTTGGTCTTCATGGAGTAGAGTTGCGAGAATAGCCGCGTTAGTGTTGTCCTGAGTAACCGTAGAGGGTCGGCCAGAGCGAGGGTTGTTATCAATACTTATACGACCATCACGGAATCGCTGATGCCATCTTTGCACCGTACTACGATCCACAGTATCCGTTCCACACACTTCATTTAATGCGGCATGAATTTCAGGCACTGTTTTACCACGAATCGTTTCGATTTTAATGTATGTGGGTTGCTCAAAAATAGAAATGTGAGCCGACGAATTGTTCTCACTTTCGTTATCACTCTCACGCATCATTATACTTTACTAAAACAACTAAAACTGAAAACGCACGTGTTCGTTAGACTTCAAGCTACAAACTGATACTAAAATCAGCTGATAATATCACATTGCAAGACAGCTAGAACGCGCTGTGCATTACTTTTGGGACAACCCTCGTAATACAACAAACATTTTAAATAAAACAAAATAACATTTTTAACCTAAAAAAATATCATATATTATATTGTTACCAGCACTATAATTTAATTTTACAAAATACGAACTTATTTTTAGCTTACCTGTAGTACTGACTACTGACGCTACTGTTAATCCTCAGTCTGTACTAAAATGGGTAGCAAAATTAAGTTTATAATTTATAATTTTATATTTCAAAAATGTTAAACTAGTACCTATGTTAAAAGAAACAAACGAAGCCGCAATTAATATATACCCCAAAAAACTCGGAAAAATCCCAATTTGGAACAAATTTTTATCGTAAAAGAAAATTAGTCAACAATAATTATAGTAGGGGTTATATAATACGCCAAAAGTGCAAAAATAACATTTAATTTACGTCATAATTAATATTTTATACATTTTATATAAGTTGCTATTTAAAAATGTTTAAAATCGTCAATAATCGTTAAAATATAACCTACATAAAAAAAAATTAAAATAAATATATAATTTTACTAAATTGGTTGATTTTTTAATCCAAATTTTTTATATATTCTATACGACTTGTTTCGCCATAATGGTATGTCTTCCATCGTTTAATCGTTTTTTATAAGATACCCTTAATTCTTTGTCAGGAGGAGAGTTCATAAATAAATATGTTTCGCTTTGTAATTTTAATAATACATCAATTACTATATGAACTTAATATCTGTTATTTAATATATATATATATATATATTAATCGTGGCATACAAGTAATTAGGATTTAAGCTCTCGCGTCTTCCAATGATAATAGAAGGAGGGGGGGGGGGGTGCGGTTGAGTTTTAATTATTTTTTTTCTTTTCCGTCGGTCGATAATATTGTCATTCTTTTCGTACGGCTGCAGGCTGCAATAACAAATCGACTAGGTTTCCGTACCCAAATGATAGCCTATAATGGCGTAAACGGCAAAGCAGCAGAGCGTACGACTTGTGCAACACGTACAACATAATAATACATAATATTCTCCGTCGGAAATTCGACCAAAACGCGACGTGTCGCCGAGTTGTCACATCTGTTATCTTTAAATTATCTCGCGATGGAAAGTCGCAGGAATCGGTTCGCGAGTGAAACGCAAATGGTGGCCTTTGCGCTATATATATTATATATATATAAATGGACTTGCGTCGTCATGTTTTAAACGTATATCTACCTACCTAACTTTATAATAATAATAATGTTTATTATATATACATAATATTATAATATACAATTTCCGTGCCAATGCTCCGCTAATTTATCGATGTTAACCGGCCAACGCGGTCGAATTTATAAAGGACATATTATATTATATTATATGTAATCCGCTGCAACGGAAAACTCGTCTAACTTCCTTTGATGTTAACCGTTCTTAGTTTATATCGCGTGGAACAAAACGAAATTAAATCACGTACCTACACATTGGAATTTTTCGAAAAAAATTCGCGAATAAACCGTTTACAAATATCACGTGGGACTTAAATCGACTTCTTCGATGGCGATACGACCTCATTTTTATTCAAAATTTTTTAGCGGATAATTATTTTGAAAATCTTTATGTACTTAATTTAAAATTTGAACGAGAGGAGTTTCTTAGTTATTAAAACGTTTAAGCTGAGGATAATAATCCTTAAAAATGATTTTACAAAAATATAAAATGTATATATAATATTGGATCTTGTATTTATAATTATACTCAGATTAGTTTTAATAATTATTGATGTCAACAGATAATATTAATTACTAAAATTGTCCAAAATATCACAATAGCCTCCAAATCTTCCAAACAAATTATAATCATGAACCTATAATCCTTAAAAAATTACTCGCTCGAATTTTGAATTAGGCATATAAAAATTTTCAGAAAAATTATCTGCCAAACAATTTCCAGTAGAAAGGGGAGGGGTTCGTTTGAGAAATAGAAGTTTATATCTCTACAGGACACTCCTTAAGTAGTACAAAAAATCTCAAGAATTTAAAAATATAGTCTTTAAGTATAATTGAAAATTCTAAAAATTAGATTTGAAATAAATACATTATTGAAGAAAAATAGGGGTGAACATACTCGGCGAATAACCCTGCATAATATTATTATAATACGTTATAAAACTGCTGTAACTTCGTCAAAATGAATACACTATTGTGAGGTAGGTATTTAATTTTATTATTTATATTTCAAATAGGAACAAAACAATATATTATACGTTAATCGGAAAAAAGTAAAATGTTCGGAAATATAAAATGCCTATAAGGCTATAAACATCCTAAAAAGAACTAAAATATTAAAAAAATGTATAGCATATACAGGAAATTCTATTATAAATATTTGGTAAAACAAACAACAAAATCGATTTTGTCAAAAAAACTAGTGTTGCGTATATTTCCAGTTTTTTCCCTGTTATTTGTAACATATATTAATTCTTTTAAATTATTTAGTAAAAGTACTATTAATTTTTACTTTAGACCCTCCCCCCTTCATGTACAAGTAATAACTATATATATCCAATTTTATGCATAAGAACGACATAAAAATTTTAAAAAGTAAGAAATACATATTATTAAAAAAAACACAAATATAATTGCATATCAAGTACCTAAATTCATTTTCGCTGATAATCTAAATAAATAAAATAAATATAATTACAAAAACGAAAACAATTTTTTATAATAGTTGTTAAACACATATTATTAAAAATATACTTTATTAATATTTAGATTAATATTTATCTACACATTTTTTAAGGACTTTGATTGGCATCTCAAGGACTGTAAAAAATAAAATGACCAACGCCAAATTCATTATTAATATATATATATAATATAGTAAAATAATTCAACCTAAAATAACAGTTGTATACCCAAATCATGTTTTACCACGGATTCGACCGATTTTCGCATACCCAAAAGCTACTACAACCACTATACCCACTTTAAGTAGTATAAAATATTTAAATAATTTATATGTTTACTATGAAGTGATTGATGTTACCGGGCTCGATGATTAAAAAGTAAAATAATAATAATATTTGAAGTAAAACAGAATAATATATTAATATTTTAATGGGTACATATAAACGTGAAAAACTGTATTTTAAAACACTATATACTATAGTAGGTATTATAGGATCTGATGGTCTTTTCTTTTACGATGTTTTCTCCTTACTTTTAATAATAATATTATTTCGACGAGATTGGGTGGGTCATAAAATATATATATATATATATATATAGTCATTCATTCCAGTTAAAATGCATTACGAGTTATTGCTTTGTTTCGTTCTCCACATAAAACGGATTTACTAGCACCGTATTTATAAAATGCCATTTAAAAATACCTAAAAAATAATGTTCGTCCAGTATGAAATTTCAATCATGGTAGTATAGTTTACATTAATAGTAATTTCGAAAAAATAACAAAGCTCAAAGAATTATTTCACTCTTTGTATTTGTTTTTGTTGAATTAATATTTTCTTCTAATCGTAATAATAATAATTGTCACGAATGCATTTTAAAATTAAAACATTTATTTTATCGAGAATATATGATGTTTTAAATAGTAATATTATTCCACTATTTTGTTAGAAACCCCGCTAAATATAGTGAATCTATTAATGGTAAACACTAGTATATTTCAAAAGTATTATCGTTTATAAAAATATATTTTTCTGTGTTATTTGAAATCATTGCAAATCAACATTTTTGAAAAAAATTTTTAGATTTTATTATTTTTTTATCCTTGAAATATCAAAATATTTGATTTTCTTTTAAGAGCATACATTTTTAATTTCATTCTCAAAACAGAATATTTATTTAACTTATCGTAACTTATATCTTAAAGTATAAACTAAAAAATATGGACGAACCGAATCTGTGTGTAGTAGAAAGATGTAAACTACAAAATGTTGCCTCATTTGTCTAAAATATCTTTGAATATTTATAACTAGTTAACAACTACTTGTTCAAAATTATATTATTTTGTATATTATATTAGAATATAGTTACACAGAAAAATATTCTGCTTCGAAAAATTAAATTCAAAATTGTATGATATTATTCACAAATCTAAGACCTTTATAACAATAAAAAAAAATATGATTTTTTTTTTTAAAAAATGTTTCTTTGTTGTATTATATCGAAAAATGAACAAATATATTATCAAAAACGATAATACTTTTAGAAAAAAAGAGAGTTTAACTTTAAAAAAATCACTCTAAATACATTTTCGTATTTATGTTCGTGCCACTGTAATTATTGATTTTACGTCAATACTAAAATATTTTACAATCATACTGAATTATAATATAATATGTATTTATATATTTTTTAAATAAACACATGACATGTTTTATGTTATGATAATTTAAAAGTACAAATTACAAAAAATGTAATAATAAAATAGGCATTCAAATTAAACTAAATTTGTTTATATATTTTTTATAATATTGTGTATTTAATACTTAAAGTCAAAACCATATACACTTACCTGCAATAACTCTAAACCGTTATTTCTGGTATATATATATGGTATTAATTTTAAGGGAAAATGTTAACATCAACGTAAACAATACAACCGAACTATTAACAATCAAAAGAAAGGTAAAACAATTTTTATTTTACTTTTAAAAGAGCGAGAGCAGTTGTTTTTTTCTTTTGTTGTTACTGCTTTAGTCTGTGTTGTATTTTAAAATATCCTATTATTTATTTTTACGAAGTCAAAGAGAAAAAAAACGCTATGCTAAAAAAAGCAAATAAATAAATAAAAGATTCGGGGCATTAGCGCTACTATATAAGGAGAAAAGTATATAGGTACTAACCCGAGATAACAAAACCTTTTAGTTCCTCCGTTCCTCGTCCGTATACGCGTTTCTGTTTCTTATTTTCTGCGTCGTCGTCGTCGTCGTTTTCGCATACTTCGTCCCCTTTTTATCACATAAAAAACAGCTAAAAAAAGAAACGAACAAGAGCGAATTCATTTACAGACACGTTAAACACCGCAGCCTCACCGCGTGCGAACGACGTCGTAAAAACTGCGACGATGACGATGCTGTGACGTGCATATTATAATATATAGGCAGGACCGTTTAGAGGGATTTTGCCCCACTTGAGGACAATATTTCAAGGGGCCCCTGAAAATTCCAGATAACCAGATAAACTATAAAAAAAAATTAATGATTAAAATTAGAAGGTACTCGGCGTAACCAATTATAGAACACATCGGTTTAAAAAACTTTCTTCATGAAATTTCAATAAAACAATAATTGTATTTCGTGTTTCTGTAATTTGTAATAATATTATATCGACGGATTACGTTTCCGGATATATCAAACTACCTATAATAATTGTCACGATGTTGGAATGTCGAGATTAATGATAAAAATATCAAAACCGCATCGTAGAAATATATTATTCTGAGCGTTGGCGTGGCATACTGCAGCAGAGTCCGGTGGTGATGACTATAGTTACTGTTATTCATTAGTGTCATTACTATTTTAATACTGAAAACTATAGGTAAGTTACAATCACACCGAATTTCAATGACTTTAGTCGGTGAAATTGTCTGACATTTTGCAAATCTCTGTGACTAATTTTTTTAACATATCGTATCATGACGATTGAGAGCCCCAAAATTAATTTGCCCCTGGTCCATAAAGACTTTGGGTCTGTCTTGTGTATGCGTTCCTCTTGTTTTTCCAGACGTCTTTCTTCAGTCCATTATTAATCCACAGAATAGGTTTGAGTTGCCTGATGTGACGCGGTGGTTGGCTTTAATTCTGAAGTCAAGCATCAGTCGATCTCACTAGTTCCCGGATGGGTGATCACCCGGATGGTTCTAGCGACGAATCTCCGTCACATATACAACACGTGTTCTAACCAACCGTATCTTCCCCTACAGTAATAAATCTTCTGAAAAACCTACAAACAGCTAATAACAGTTAATGACCTAAGTTGCCGGCCAATAAAAAATAGTATCTCCACTGCATACAGATACTTCGGACATGCGTATATCTTATAGCTACCGATCAGTTAACCACGACAGTAAGTTTTTAATATAATTATGAGAAGTCATGACCTAAAATTACAAATACCA
The DNA here is from genome assembly GCA_014851325.1 of Pentalonia nigronervosa. Taxonomy (NCBI): domain Eukaryota; kingdom Metazoa; phylum Arthropoda; class Insecta; order Hemiptera; family Aphididae; genus Pentalonia; species Pentalonia nigronervosa. The sequence goes on along the minus strand of JACXSJ010000685.1, from coordinate 169,944 downwards.
ATAATTTCCGCTTGCCGACATCGTCGGACACCTATCAACCAATATTGGTTTTATTTATATAATTTATTAGGTACTGGGTTCTTGACGTCATGGTAACATTCTCAGTGTCGCATGAATTTATAGAATGACCTCAGCCATAAAACAAATATGTGTCAAAAAAAAAAAAAATTGGTTTAAAATCGTAAAGTGTGTGCATTGGTGATCATTATTTACAGACACGTACTGTAGATGTATTACCTATCCCATTGTGTTCTGCCGATTCCAGATCGCATATGGGTAGATTTTAATCCGAAGCTTAACTCATATATTATATACTCATCCTTATTATATATATATATATATCAAACCTTATATTAATAACATGGTATATAATATCATAAGCGTATAAGCTTTTATCGAGAGCGGGCGGGGATGGAAAACTTTTTCTCTTATATTCACAGTAGAGCATATTACGTTTATATTTACAAAAGAAATGAAACGGTTTTTTTTTATGATTATTACAATTCTTTTTTTTATATATATATTTTTACTCGGGAAAGAAAATTGTGAATTTTAATCAATATTTTTTTTAACATTTTCATTAATAAACACATAAAAATATATATTATATTTTAATCTTAAATACTCATATGTACCCACCAGAAATAATATATTATAAGAACCTATTTTTTTTTTGTTTTAACCGGACTGTTTTTATAATGTGTTCATTAGTGTTATTTAAATCAATAAATTGTTAAAAACTATTTATATACAATCGAGTTAAATATTTTAAGAAAATCTATAGTTTGTGAAAAAATATTATTATTCAAAGCACCTACACAAGTACTTACATGAGTATACATAATTTATCATTCTCTTTCCCTTGTGCGGTTTAATTGTATTTTAATGCATCTTTAAAGCCTTATATTCTAAAAATAATTACACTACAAATCGATTATAAAAAAAAACCCCCAATAGTAGAACAATATCAATTATGCAAATTTATAATTTTTGATTTTCACAAAATTAAATTTCAATGCGTTGTTTTTAATTATGCCGTGTCGTATTTGAAAAATCACTGGAACTCATTCATTTTTGAAATATTTAAATATCTAAACCTATATAAAAAATATGCATACATATACATATATATATATATATATATATGCCTTGGTTTTTTATTTAAGATTCTCCTTCAGTTCTTTTTATATTACAATGAACTCACGCGTTCTATTGTTCACCATAAGCGCGTCATCATAAAAATTAATTCGCAATTGCTTATTGTTCGATATAGTTTAAATTGTGAAATACAAATTTAAAATTAAAAAAAAAAAATCACTGATGTTATTATATTTATAATTTGAAATTTTTTGAAACCGAAATTGAAGGAAATTATTTGAAAGTATCTACAACCGTGCTCTTCATAACTATTTTAATCGAACGATAAATAAAAACATTGTTATTTTAAATAATCGGGCGGACATTTGTCCGATTACTTATTGTCTTTAGGGTAGGACCTTGTTTTGTATAGCATTATATAGAACTTTCTTAACTTGTTAATATTGTAAAATGTCAATAATTTGTTATTTATTTTATTGTGTACAATACAGAAACGAAACACATCAGTGGTTTACGTTTAAAATATTGTTAAGTTATTTGTTTTACTTTTGTATTAGATGTATTTATTTAAGTATTATACCAACATACATTTCTGTAATATTCTAACGGATTGTAATATTTATTTGATTTCAGAAACACTCAAATTTGATGAAAGACTTAATCACTAGCAATAAACTAAGAAATGGTATGATATTATTTTATTTTACTGTTTTAATATGTATATACACCCGAACATTGATTTTTGAATACTTATTATTTAAGCAAAATATAAAAATTAGATTTAAAGAATACCTGCTTTTTTTTTTTTAAGAATTAATATAATATTTTTACCATAATTAGTTTGACTTGAGGTTATTCAATACGTACGTATAATTATAACAGTTTAATATTAGTGCACACCTACATATTTTAATTGAAGTTGATTTAGTATATTAAAATAACAAAACTATATCTAGTGCACAATTGTGGTAATAGTGACATTTTTGGCAAAAATGATTTAAGTAATGTATAAAATTCTCCATTTCTTTTTTCATATGATACACAAATGTCGTATGTGTAATATTTTATCCACTATATTGCATTGTTGTTTGAAATATGTACTACAGTTTATAAAAACATTCCGTGTTCAAATGTGAAATATTCACTTACAACAAAAGTAAATCAATAAAACTAAGTATATTCGTGTTATTGGTAAGTTTCAGACATAGTAAAAGACATTATTGTAATAAAACTCAGATGACTAATAAAAAACTCCTAAGACTTCAACCCCCAAAATTTCTGTAAAAATGGTGTAAACTTTCAAATGCCTCTACTGAACAAGTCGTTAAATATCACTAGATCAGAAGTGGTAAACCTTTTTTGAGCCACATGCCAGTAATAAGTGTATATTAAGATAATTTTTTTCTGAGGAGAGCGGGTCTTAAAAATGTTTACTGAAATTATTTTAATATCAGTTGTGTATTTTGTTAGTCTTAAATATTTTAATGAAACACAAACAGCATTAGATTTAATAAACAATATATTATTCATTTTGATTTGAAATAGTTAACCGTGGAAAATAAATATTCATATATTATGTATGTAGACAACGAGAATATTGAGTTTATTTGGAATGAGCTATGAACCACCATTTTCGAAGTACAAATTATTACGTCTGGAAGCAGTGAATTTCAAACTTTTATAACTGATGAGTTTATTTTTTAGAAAACATACATAATTTTGTTTTACATTTTTTTCACTTAACGCAAAATTAAACAATGAAATAAAAACATTTTTGCATGCCGTGAATATTATGCCAACATGTCACTACTGGCATGCGTGCCATACGTTCAACACCCATACACTAGACCATCGAAAATATTGGTGATTTTATTATTTACTATATTATCTTACTAATGATACTCTATAATTGCAACCATGTACGAAATTAGAATTAAGAATCATATATATTATGACGTACACTCCGATAGTCTAAGAAATTAATGATTATTATAATAAAACTAACTGTTCCACCCAGCGTTGCCTCAGTTAAATATTAAGTTAAGATTAACATCAAGTGATTTACATGCATATGAACCATCTAGGTAGGCAATCCACGGCGGATTGCGAACCCATGAGCCGCATAAGTGAGTGAAATCAGAATTAGGTAGGTATATGAAAAACATCGCGACTGTTGTCCGAGCCAAATATTTGTATTTTTTTTTTATACATTTATTTGTAAAAATTTGTATATGCCATATTTCTACTAATTTTAATAGTTATAAAATATGTAGCCATTAATAACCCTATAAATAAACAGAGATTATACACATATAACCCATCAAAAATAGAGCTTTCAGTTTTCCCAGAATTTTTAGCGTACAATATGTACGTGGGATAGGATGTTTTATATGCCAAAAACCTTCTCGGGAATGCACTCGACAACTTCTAAAAGTTTTATGGCGATCGGATGAATAGTGTAGGAATGCCTAAAGGACATACAGACAAACATTCATTTATATATATATGTATTAACTTTAATCAATGTCAATCTTAAATTGTCCATAAAAAAAATAACAATGTATACTCAACTCTTATATGGTATAATTTATTATTTCGAGTCCGTAAGCATGACGATTTGATGCATGCGTTTACCACATCTGCCCAATTAACCATTTGAAATTATATTTTATACACAAAATAAAATACTAATTTCTATAATTTATTTCTACTATTACTATTACAACTTACATATTATATTAGTAATTTTTATTTATTAATAGTTGTCATTGGTTACAACTTACAGATTATAAGAATTTTATATTATATAAGATAAGTTGTGACCAATGGTAACCACTTATAAACGAATATTTCCACCGTAATTCTCAAAATTCTTGTGTGATCGCCTCTTTAAAATGCGAATTTTGATTTGAAAAATAGCCTATGATCTATTCTCAGACCTACCAAATATACACAAAAAATTTCATGAAAATCGGTCAAGCCGTATCGGAAGAGTTCAATAACAAACACTGTGACCGGATAATTTTATATATAAGAGTATATAATTATATTAAAAATATTGAAATTTGTATGGTTATTAACATAATATTTTCAGTCAAGTACAGGCAAGTATTTCATATTTACATTATGATTAAAATTAACTATTGTTAATATTATAATATAATGTGTATTATGATGGCGGTATAATCGAAAAAATCTTTACTAAAAATACCGAACGCGAGGCGAAAATGATAAACAACAATGCATCCTAACCTAACCTGTAACCATTGACAAAAAATTTTAATTAAAGGATATTATAATAATGTACAATATTAAAATTGAAAGGGTTCTGCATAATAACTTTCTACAGCAAGCTACGGGATAGATCATAAAGTTGAGTTCGAGAGAAATACGCAGAAATGTAAAAGCTAACCAGCATTATATTATGAAAATGTTTAAATATTATGTCGATCGTAACAATTATTAATATTTATCATTTGAATATCTAAAAATTAATTAATTTAATTAAGCAAACGAAATAATACGCTGTCAATGATTTTATAATATTTATGTAATAGCGAGTAAACGATGATATTTTATAAGATGTTTTTTTTCATTTACGACGTCATCGCGTTTTTAACGAGGTTAAGACGACCAGTCAAAATGCAGTACAAAAACTATTCAAGTTTTTTTAAATCACAATAGGGAACGATAACATATTATTGTTTCATATTTATAATTATCGATTTTATTTGGCATTAATGGAAATATTATAATAAAATAAAATTCAACAAAAAGTATAATATTATGACTAAAGACCAAATTTTTATGCAGCGAACACCTTAATAAAACGTGCAATTAAAATTCTGAAATTTGAAATCGTGCAAAAACAATTTATTCTGTATATGTACTTCAAATTTTATTTTTATTGCTATTTGTATAATATTATTATTTATTTTCTGGTATTAACTATTAAGTATTGTATAAAAATATAAAATTTATACTGATTTACAATATTTGATTAAAATGTATTGCCGTGTACATATCTAAGATTTTTTCTGTAAAATTATGTCTTCTGTCACTTAATATGTGTTTTAATCGTTCTATATCGACACTTGTTGTCGTACATTGTTTGTAGCAGCTTATAATAGCAGGATCTTCTTTTTATGTCTACGTCATTTCCATTTATTGAACCATTGTATAGTTTTAAAATATTGTAACCGGGATGTTCATCAAATACTGATTTGAATTTTTCATAGAGTATTCTTCTCTTTTCGTTCTCAATTTTCTCAAAACCATCTCTTACCGTTTCAACTACATATATTTGATAATTTAAAGAAGATCAATTATGTCGCATTATATTATATCGATGATATAATATATATATAATTATATTATTAGATATAAAAGTCTAATACTTCATTTAACAACATAATACATCAATGATAAAGTAACATAAATTACGAAATAGATGTTAGAATAGATTATGGAGCAAAAGTATTTGTAAAAAAGTACTAATTACCTACTACATTTTATAAACAAATATCCTAAAACGTACAATTTTGTACAAAATAAAACTTTTTTTTAAATTAATCGACATTAGCTCTTGATTTGGATTTGTGGGTTATTTCTATAGGATTTAGAACACGCCATGAAAAAATACAATTTCACAGGAATCCGGTTTTTATAGTCATAACTCTTTCCTCCTTGGAAATGTCTATGAGCTGCTTAAAACTGCCACTTGCGGTTCGGTCAGTCAATATGAAGTTCACGATAAAAATCATAATATAATCATGAAAACAACAAAACGCTGTAATCGAATGTGCACTTGGTCAGGTTCTGTCCGGCGCCTCCATCAAAATGTAACATGGTCTGGGGAACCTGTTATGTTTAGGTAATTCATTGAAGGTTTTCAGAGCTATTTGAATGAAAATTTAACCGTAGTTCTGAAGTTTTCGGGAAAGACAGATCAAATACTGGTTGTTAGTCAATACGTTTTATCATTACACAGTTCTTAACATTAAATATTTATATACAGATGACAAAAAGAGTACCTTCTAGGTTCCCTCCCAAAATGAATTTCAATACAAGTTCATCCGGCAAAAATATTTAGTGTTACCTTAAATCGTGATCACACTGTATATAAGACATTTTACAAGGTGGCTCTACTATCACTATGCATTTTCCTGGAAAATTATTGTATTTAATGTGACTAAAAATGTATAAGTTTTCAAAAATATATATATTTTTACATACTTTTATGTTGTTACAACCATTGGTGTAGCAGTCGCTATAAGTTGAAAATATTGGGAGAAGAATATTTGAAAAAAAATATTTAATAACAGTTGATTTTTAGGAGACATACTCTAGTCAATTTTTAAATTAGATTCAATCCCTTGATCACTTTTTTAAGTAGCTTTAACCACTTCCAGCCCTGATGATACCTATATTTTATCGGTACATAAATTATATTTAAAAATATAATTTTTATTTTTCCCGATGCCTTTACAAACTATTAAAAATTTTATACTCTTGATGCCCTTATTTCATGTGTGTTAATAACTTCTTTGCTTTCTAATTTTTAAAATTGTGTAATATGGCAAATTGCTTGTACAGAAACCTGACCGGAAGTACATTAAGTTTAATATAATTTTTATTGGGAGAGCCTATTAAATCTTTTTTTTAAATACATTCTAACCATTAGATTTTGTTGCACTTCTAAAGGTCTCAAAAATGTATTAGCATAATCTTCCCAAATTAATAAACCATACTGTATAATGAATTTGTTTAATGCTTGATAAAAAATACGCATCATTTCAGTAGATACAATTTTATTTAGTTTGTACGTCTTAAAGACATCAAACGCATAACTAAATTATTTATATAAACATTTCACCGTAAATGGTATCCTATAATTATGCCTAGGTATTTTACTCTATTTACTTTTTCTATTTTTTTGATAATTAAGACAATTAGTACTAACAACATTACAAAAATTAATTTTTATTTTATTGATTTCTATAACGGGTAGACTTCTGATAGTATGAGCAACAAAAACAGTTTTGTTTATATTCAGAGACAGTTTTTTGTCATTCAACTCATCATAAATTTTATTAAATCTTATTTCTACTTTTTTTTTATACGGATTTCTACGAGTAACTAGAAAAATGTGTCATCTGCATACATAACTATTAAACCATCAATATTGAAGTTACATATATGATTTATATACAAAATAAACAAAATCGTCTCAAAAACATTACCTTGAGGTATACTACAACCATTTATCTTTTTTATTGCTGAATTACACCGTTTAGGGATACCATTTGTTTTCTGTTGTCTAAATAGCTTTTAAACCATAACAAACTTACCTTTAATATGCCAAAACTCGGTAGTATTCTGTATATTTCATTGTGATCAACAGTATCAAATGCTTTTGCTATGTCTAAGAAATCTCGCAATTACCTTCTCATTATTGTCAGATTTTTATAGATAAATTCAGTAGTCAAATAAAGTGCTCCGATCGTACTTTTACGGAGTCTTAAGCCAAATTGATTTTTGGATAAAAATACTTTGCTTTCTAAGTATGATATAAGTCTGGTTTTAATTATTTTTTCAAATATTTTTGAAAAATTCCTGAGCATGGAGATAGGCCTATAATTTGACATTGTTTTTATCTTTATTTCCTGATTTAAACAAAGATTTAACAATGGCAAGTTTAAATTTTTCAGGAAAAGTACATTTTTTAAGCATAAGTTTAGTATATAGGTTAGAGATTCGATAATTAGATTAGATATGTATTTTAGAAATTTTCCAGATACTTTATCAAAACCAGTGACTGTATCGTCTTTGAATTTATTTATTGTATTTAGTATTTCAGAGTTTTCAACTTTATTAAGAAATATTTCATTAAAATTGTAATTACTTGGTGAGTTTTTTTTAGGGGAGAGGAGGGGAATTATTTTTAAATTTATTAGAATATGGTTGATCAACATTAGTAATATAATCATTAAAAACATTTTCTGCGTCAGATGGATACATTTTTGGATCATATATATTGTCATCACTAACTATATAATCTAAAATTTTGTCTGAGTTTTTACTATTTTTCATTCCAGTTATTTCATTTACTAAATTCCAAGTTCGTTTGGGATCACATTGTACTTAAGAGAACTTATTTTTATAAAAACTTATCTTTGCGAATCTCACAATTGTGTTAAATTTATTCCTACAATTATTATAAATTTTACATAAATTCGGATTATACGAATGTTTTTGAATTTTTTTGATAAATCGTTTTTACGGCGAGCAGAGGTTAGCAGTTCTATAATCATCCATTCTTTTATTCTATGATTTTTAGAATTTACCTTTTTGACGTTACTAGCTTTCTCAATAGCGTTAAAAATTTTACCGTAAAAAATATCGACTACACTCATTTACATTAGTTGTATTAAATAGAGTAAACCGACTTTCTTCTTTTAATTAATATAGGTGACAAAAAAAAAAAACAAATCAAATTTTGTGCTTTGGTTGTGGGTGGGCGGGTAAGATGATGTCTTGCTACACCTGCAAAAAAATATGTCTTGGACGTCACTGCAGGTTAGACAACACACGCATAAAATATAATTTATTTTCCAAAGCACGATAATATTAATTTAACAAATACATCATTACTGCGGTATATGTAATGATAAAAGAACCTCCCTGTACCCATATTATGTATAACCCGTGCGTGAATGGTGGTTGCAGTGTGGTAAGCGTCAGTGTTGTGTGTACCATCAGTTTACGCGGGTATAATATTGCGAGCTTAGGAACACGACCGCGGTAACGATGACGATGTACCTGCTGCTATAGGTTTGTGACTATCATAAATTATTTACAATCACAGGATCGGATCCCTTTACATTATGAGTTCTCTCGGCGTCCAAACCACAACAACAAGCTATTCGCTACCGTTCACGTCGGATTGAGCTTGACGGATTTCCCGTTCGTATAATATAATCGCGCGCCGTTACCTCGAGCCGGATCGGTTAATCCCGTTGTTATCGCGGTGGCCTTTAAAAAAAAAAAAAGTGAAACAACGTTATATATAGGCACAGACCCGTCTACGGTTTATACATATATATATATATATATACACGAGTGTATTAATGGGGTGACACGTAATTTATTTTTTCTCTCTGTGGAAAAAAAACACTATCTTTGTAGACGAAAAAAGAGACGAGAAATCCGTAAGCAGGTACGTCGTCGTCGTCGTCGTCGTCGTCGTCGTCGGCCTGGCTAAAGCTTTTAATTATATAGCCGCGGTAGGATTTGATTGCCGTCCGTACTGGGCGGCGGCGGAAAAGAAAAAAAAAATCGTTTTAAATCCATTTTCCGTAGGCACAACACTATATAATAAGAACAACAACGCCGGCGAGATACGATAATAAAGTGTTTTTAATTAAAAACTAAAGGCGGCGATAAACAATATAAGTGTTAAAATTTGAGATCCATGAGCTGCCCCGTGCTTGACACAATACACATGCGATGTACTCCTCTACAATATTGGATACGTTAAACCGTGTGGTATATTGTTACAATGAAAACCGTCTAACGCAAAATAGCGTGGGACCAGCCTGGCTTTAAGCAGTTCTCCGTTTTATTGAATAAAACGGAAAAATTCCGCATTATCAATTCGATTATAAATTGTATTATCAAATTACAAAATCACTTCAAAACATTTATAATTTTTATTTTTGAGTAATTCATTAACTTTTATTGTTACGCGGTTCACACGAACGCGATTAAATTCGGACGTTTAGTTTTTCGAAAAATCATAAAGAGTTTTTCCACATTTGAATACGTTATGTAATTGTTTTGTTGAATGTCCTTTTTTGCTCATATCGATAATTCGGTACTTTCCATTCAACGATAGACACGTAGGTATATTTTGGCCTTTTTATATTCGAATGAACGTCGCCATGTGCAAGCAAACTGTTCGGTGTACGACTGTTGGTGCATGCATAATAACTGTTTCACAGCTGCGGAAAAAATTCGTATCGCTGATACGATACCATATATACAAATATCCCAACTAATACGTGTAGTACAATTTTGTCTTGATTATCGTTTTACGATGCACCTACATACTCATATCGGTGATACGTTTTTGTAACACGCGCGTGTCATAATTCCGGTTCGTGCAAGGTTTTTACTTGCGTGGGACCTACAAAATCGTTCCGTTTCTGTGTTAAGAAGGCAGTGTCGTACACAGATAACTTAAAAATTATCAAGATAAGATAACAGATAAAATTAAAAATAAATCATCTAGATAAAAGCTATGATAATATCGTTTTTGTCTAGATAAAACAGACGATTATATACCTAGTTTTTAGGTTTTTAAAAACTTTTTAAATTAAATTATAATATTTACACATACTTATACACTTATATTTTGGATTATTGATTATAATATATAAAAACACTATAGATTAAATTAATGGATTTGAATAAGAAAAAATAATGTTTAATACATATTCATATATTGAACATTTGAAATTATCATAATATTTCATATTATTATTTTTTAACTAATTTTAGACACAATTCATTGTAATAAAATTATATTAATCAAATCAAGTGAATTTAGTAAAAGTTATCTATTTATCTACAAATAATGTATTAATTATATAGAGAAGATAGAAAGATAAAAAAAAAATTTATCTAGATTAGCGCACAATGCTGTAAGAAAGTTCGGTTTTATTGAGGTTCGACGTCTACATAAAACTATAGGAACATGCTGGGACCAAAGAAAAATTCCGGATTGGATATTTTTCGATGTAGAAAGAATTTTCAGATTATTATTAGTGTGCCAATATTTAAAAAATAGCCGATAATAAATTATTTTATTACGAGTTTATCATCCCAACACTTCAACAAAAACTTATATCAAACTTTATAATAAGATTTGAAACCCAATTTATCTTTCTATCTTGTATTTTTGTAATAATTTTTTATCGTCATTATTTATTCATTGTAATTTGTGGACTTTACGTCAATTTTTAATTTAATATTATCGTTTCTACAGGTATGGCCAGTGGAAGTCTATCAAAGTGTCAATCTCCTCCACCTGTGATGACTCAAACGCGTAGAACGATTACTCCCGATAATCCCGATCCGGCCGAAGTCATTACAGAGGTAAATATGAAAACACATTTCGCTTGTCCATTAATAAAATATACCGATTTATTGTACAACTGTAATCGATTATTCCATTTAGTCTGCAATATCGACGCTAAGAAATTTAATATCTTTAAAGTTATTATACCTAGCAATGAGATTAATATAGTATTGTACATTCATTAAAAGACTTTTATACGTCTTCTTTACACTAATGGCATTTTGAACATTTTTCCCCTTGAATCGCATTTAATATTTTTACACTGAGTTACACCGCCCATCCTTAAAAATTCAAGCAATAAGTAACAACTATTTTCGTAATAACCTATATTATTATAATGTTATCGATGAAAGAATTAATAAATTCAATATTTCTATTCAATTCTTTACTACGCTTTGGCTAAGGTACAATAATTGTTACTATACGACTTATGTAGGGTACACGTGTACGGCTAAACATTATATTTATTATTTAATTATCAACCTTTAAAAAATATTCAAATTGCATTTTCCGACCATAGGACATCCACCAACATTTTTGTGAATCACGTGATTCAAATATAATACCTCCTTCGAACTGCCATCACTGCTTTCCACAATGTGTTTTGTACATGTTTGTATATATATATATATATATATAATATATACACGCTTTTATTTATGTACAACAATACTATTATGTTTTAATTTCATTATAGTTATTTTAACGGATAGTGAATAATAACAGTTTTATATTATGTTTATTACATATTTTAAGAAATTATGTGTCTTAATAAACTCTACGAGGGTTTATACAAATAACGACCAATTAGTGTACATAGCAGAAGTTCTCAAACTATTTTGGTTCACGCCTCTCCAAACATTGGATGTTAGTGACGTGCAGCCATCCGCCGCAGAAATATAAATAAAAATATTTTATTAACTTATCGTTGTACGTAATAATACAGTATAGCGTGACAGCGAATAAACTATTATATATGCACGCGAACAAATAATATAAAATTTATTAATTCGATGTTTTTATTTTTGCTTTATTCAAACCATAAAATGTATTAGACTCGCGTATTTAATATGATAGAAGTATAAATAAAAAGTATAGTATAAAACGTAAAATGCCTTATACATATATATATATATATTATTAAACTGAAAAAATATCGACAACAGATGTTTTTTAGTTTTTAGTTTTAAAGTATAATATAGTGCTTAACATGCGGTTGGCTACATATATAAAATTAACAACGTACATATTATTCTAAATTTGAATTAATAGTAAAGTAAATTAAATATATTATACAATACATACAGTATTGTGATATTATCATATAACTATGTCTGCTAAATTTTATTATATAAGTAGGTTTTTCTTAAGAAGTATAATATCATATTTGTAATGTTTTTGGTGTCTGCACCTAATGCTTAGTCAGTGTTAGGTAGATTTTGGCTGCATTTTTTGAGATTGTTAATGTATTGATAGCACTGTGTTAGTATATTGTTGAATGTTAATATAACTCCACAGGTTAAGCATTGAACATATTCCTCTTTGACCATAAGGAACTTGTGAGTTAACCCTGTATGCAGTGCTGAGCATATTAATAATCGCGTCATCTTAATTATCATCTAGATAAATAAGTTTTCATTCTAATAATTGACAATTTTTTATTTTACATGTAATTTTATATAGGTATAATAAGATTAAAAGTATTGTATTGAATTTCGTGTAATTTAAAGCACCATGAAATAGAAAAAAAAATTATCTTTTTACTTATTTAGATAAATTGCAATTATTTTTTTTATCTTTATCTTTATCTTTTTATTTTACTGAAATATTATCTCTATCTAGATAAATATTTAATCATCTTTGCACAACACTGCTTGTATGGCCTATTCGGAGACGGCGGTTGGTTAAATTTTTTTCTCTTCTGCTTGCATTCGGATTTTTCCAATTTATTATAAATTGAGTTTTTGATTTATCTGAGTTTAATCCGTTAATTCAACTGGTTGGTTGCCATTTTATTTGGATTGAGTTTTTAATATGGGTTTTGATGTCAGAATAAGTTAATATATCAAGAAGCCGTATATGATTTTTTGGTTGTATAGTTTTTGGTTATTGCTTTGTAGACCATCACGTTTCCTTCTATATTTATGTGGCCCGGTATCCAAATTAAGGTGATATTAATGCCCATATGCATTGACTCAATGGTTTTTTTCTTGTTAGCGATATCCTTGTATATTTGTTTACTAATATTTAGACAGTTATTAACATTCTCGACAATAATTATTGCTCGATCATTACTCTCTCCATTCGATATGCATCCTCGTTCCCATCACGTATTTGTCAAAATAGTTATAGAAATACGAATAAGCGTTGTATCAGTTGTACCTATAATACATTAATTTAATGAAACTATGGTTCCCACCAAACAACGAACCAAAGATTAAGTTAAGAATAACCTCAAGTGATTTACATGCAACTAAGCCAGCTAAGTAGACAATCCGACTACGAGCAATATATTATCAGGTAAAGAATCATTCTGCGATGAACTGAGTACCCCGCGAGGTGCTTAAGTAAGTGAATAATCAGAATTAGGTACACGAAAAACGTTTTAACAGTGGTCCGTGCCAAAAAATTGTTTTTTTTTTTTAATTTATTTGTAAAAACATGTATATTATGCCATATTTTTAAAAATTATATAATAATAATAAAATATGCGATTAATGGAGACCCTATAAATTATAAACAGAGATTATACATAATATATCCCATCGAAAATAGCACTTTCAGTTTTTCCAGAATTTTTCATTTTTCCGGGCAACTTTTCCATTTTTTCCAAAATTGTTATTCAAACTATTAACATATGGACATCTAAAAAGAATGAGCCTAATCGGTCCATCAATTTTCAAATTATGTGCTAAAACTATAATATTTTACTGGAAAGATGGCGCCACCTGTGTATTAAATTAATGAAAAACTATTTTATACAAATACATTAGCGTATAACATTGTGCACGTAGAATAGGATGTAATATGCCAGAAAGGGAGTGTACTCGACAACTTCGCAAAGTTTCATGGCGATCGGATGAAAAGTGTAGGAATGTATAAAGGACAAACAAACATACATTCGCTTTTATATAATATATTATGATAGATCATGAGCGTCGATGTGATAGCTGGCCCTGTTAGTATGATATAAAGTATAGAATATTATTATAATATATACCCCATAGACGTGTTCAGACTGGCGGCTGAGGTAATAAATTTTTAAATTATATGACCTATTTTTTTTTAAACATCCACTTTTTTGTTAAAAAACTCGCAATAATATGAACATTTTTTTTTTTATTATTATAACTGAAAAGTATAACCATCAGCGTATCAAAACAATAAAAATGCATTTAAAACTAAAATAAAAACACATTTTACATAGGTAATATATTAAATTAGAAATTGTCCGTAAAAATTAAATATTTATAAATCCATTCTCCTCTTACATGATTAAAACACTGTAAAAGTCTCAATGGCATCATCAAAGTTTATACTTCTTGCCAATTCTTGCTCGATACTGATGGATAATAAACCATCCAGGTGATCTTGATTCATAATTAGAAAAACCACCACCAGAATACAGACCACATACAAAATTTAAGCTACTAAGCAAAGGTTTCACTCTCTATAAGTTAGGTAAGCATTAAAAATTAGATTTTTTTATTTTTAACACCAACAGTGTCGATAAGAATAGCCCTTTTTATGAGTGTTCTGATAGGTTAGATTATTGAAATTACAAATAATCAAAACCTGTAGTGATCGGCGATCATGCAAGATGTTTGTTATCCAAACAAAAATTTTTTAAGGCAGTAGGCACTGCTCTCCCCCCCCCCAACCCGTAAACACGCCTATGATATACCCACAAATCGAGTGGCAGGCTGAATCATTTTCAGACCTGAGGTAAACTGTACCATTTAATCATCCCAGCCCACAGCAGTTAGTCTACATTTTTTTTGTTGTTACTTAATATAATAATATAAAATATGTTATTATTAAAAAAATATTAATTTATCGTACTAAATTTATTGCCCAAGTCTTTTTTTTAAGAAATTGTCCCAGTGACGTCATTTGAGGATGACCAAGGTGGGCATTTGCCCGCATCTGATTGTAAAATCAGCCCAATTGTTAAGCTGGTTGTTGGCAACATGGTTATAATTTTTATAATTTTGAGGAAATATAATATTGTTTAAACATTAGAATGCCTCTGACACGATAATATTTTATTAATAGCTTTTTTACCTCAAACATAAAGACGTGGATACTATAATCTAAAAATTCTAAAACCAAAATGATCACTCTTAAATTTATTCATGATTTTGAAAAAACACCTATAACATAAGGTACCTAGTTAATATTTTTCAATTTCTCAATAAGGTTGAGAAGTCGTGTTTCATGTTGTAACTTACAAAATCTGATATCTCTAGAAAAATATAAATAGTGCGCGACGGGACTTATCATATCATATCAGCTACCACCTGTTCATTCGTACGCTCGTGATATATTAGTTTTCGTACTTTGTATTACGAAATATAATATGCCGGTATTATATTATATGTGTTTCGATTTCACGTGGCTGCTTTTAATAATAAAACCTCGATGGTCGGCTCGCATTTTGCATAATATTTTATGTACGTACTGCACATTCTGAAAATTCGTTTTAATAAACTGGCGTGGATTTCTTATTAAAAATTGGTGTGTTAAAATTATTAATATATTATACACTGCGGGTAGCATGATAAAATAAAAAATACGATTTCGATTGTGATAAGTAAAACGAAATTTATTATACAATAATAACATGTTAAGCGTTGGTCTTATAATAAACTGATATACCTATGTAACAATAGTACATGAGTATATTTTGACTATATAGTGTGTGTCTAATGCATTTAATTGTATAAAACATGATAAAACCTGTTCATGCACTTTACCTATTGGTGGTACGACTCTTATTACTTTTTAAATAATAAACTTGTTTAATGAGTTGCATCTATATTATATTATTTATTTTGTTTGCTTGTTTTTCAATTACTTTAAGCTAAAATAGTCGTTATTAAAATTTTCAATTTAAACATTTTTCCTTATAATTTCACGAAAAAATATTTTATGCATTAAAAAAATCTACTCAACATACCGTTGTTTTTTTTGTTATTTCGCCTAACATAATATTATAATATGCATAATACATTTGCTACTGTTCCAAAAATAAAATAACAATAGTATTACAAAGAGTACACCCAATTATTTCTGCGAGCATGCAGCAGTTTATTGCATTAACAATGGTTATAAAACTTATATTACTTTTTACCACTTCGGGGTTAAAAACAACATAATTACAAATATAACAATTTATAATATGAGTAAGATATAGTGTTCCCGAAAAAAAAGTTAAAATTCAAAATATATCATAAAAAATTTCCGTTTTTTATACCTTCAATAATTTATCAGGACGTTTTCTAAATTAATACACAATATTATAATCACTACGATACAGTTGACGACTCACGGTTTCTCGACTAGGATTCATTATTAAAATCGTTTCTATATTATAGTTAAAGTTTGAATTTTATAGCACTAAAAATTACTGAAATATGCGCTATAATATGACCAAAAAAACCTTGAAGTATGCGCTACACTATGTCTCAAAAACATCAAAAATAGCACTAAAAATCTAAAATACTTCAAATATGCAATAAATAACAAAATAATATTTCTTATTTGGAGTCCCTGATGCATAAAACAAATTTATGGCTCACTCTGCTATTTTTATTTGTATCTTATAATAATTAGCAAATGCTATAAAATCCGAACCCTAATTATAGTCTTCTACTAGCTTGTGCACGAGTGTCGAGAACCGCACACCGATATCAAACCAAAAAGTGTTTGTCATCATGCCTAGCTGATATATTGTTTTTGTTTTTAGTACGTACTTATAAATTAATTTGCTGCGAGTCTGAAAAAGTTGTTTTTTTTTTCAAGTTACTGGATACGCACGAAGTTCCATGGTATTAGTACCTAAACATTTTACAACGGTGTTCAGACAAAGTAGAATAATAATAATAATAATTATTATTATTATTATCACTCAAACAGACAGCTGCGTAATATTTTTAAAATAATTAATGAGATCCAGACATTGTTTTCAATTAATATCATCTTCGTCGCCGCCGTCGTCGTCATCGTCATAATATTATATCACGCTTGTATAATACGTCGTGAAGTATAATAGCTCATTAGAATAATTAAATATTTGTCGTCGTCCTGTATCGTGTAGACATATAAGAAAAATAAATATTAATAATATCTCAAACACCTAAACGTTTACCGACTAAACTATTATAATATCAAATAACAATTATAAATTTAATTTAGATAAAGATCATTTAGGTACTTTAAATATCAATAAGAGACTATTAATGTTAAAATGATTGCGACATAAGTGTCACCCCAAAATGAGAAATCCTTGGACGTTGTCAACCTGTGATAAGAATACAGCTGTTATCACATTTTTTTGTTGTCGATTGTACCTATAATTGAGGCGCAGAGCGCAAAAATAACCTAATCCAATCAACCGTCGTTTAGAGTAAATTAGGTTTAAGGATTTTATTAAAACTATTTATATAGTTTCAATTTAAAAAATATTAATATAAGTATTTTTTTTAGGGGGGGGGGGTGTATTATTTAAATCCATTGTAGATTGCATCTGCGATTTTTTGTAACCAAACAAATTTAAATTCCCTAACTTTATGTTAAATAGGTCACTTTTAAATTTTTCATATGACCACTTAATAATTATAAAATGTGGTTTAGGTAAAATTTGTAAAAAAGAATCGAACATGTCATTGCACACTAAACCGTTTTAATCAACTATTTATATAATCTCAAAATATTAACATGAATAATTCAAACTTATGAATTATTTGAAATCGCTTTATATTTTTATCATACCTTAAATTATTATAAAAACAGCATATTATTATAATATATTTTAATAATAATATTATGATAATGATTATAACACTATAAAATAAAACAGTTTTAAAACAAAAACATTAAATTAATTTAGACTTATGAATTCTTTGAAATCCTTTAATTATTAGTACACCTTAAAATATTATAAAAACGACATATTACAACGTGGTATAGTTACTTAATTTTTTTAATTTTCGTGAAATAGGCCACTTTTACGCTAAGCGCCTCAATAAATGTTCTAAAAATTCAACAATCTTAATTTTTCATTTGTTTTTCATGATGATTTTGGAAAGTGCTCGGAATTTAAACCCCTCAAAAGAACAAACTATTGTTATATGAGGAAATACAAAGAACAAATAACACAATAAATAGTCAGTAAATGTAAACAATAAAAGGTAAATTTTCATTCAAACAGACCATTGTTATCCACCGTGTTAACATAATTACAAAAATTATATTACCGAATAATACAGATATCTATTTATAGTATTTACTATTATGCTTAGACAATTTAATGAGCTCTGTATCAGTTGACAATCTATTTGTTTCTTGTGCACATTCTTTGAATCAGAGATACTATCAATACTTAGTATAATATTACTAGATTCTACATCGTAAAATGTGTCAAGTAAACAACCCATTAGTTTTCGGTGATAAGAGAGTGGGGGGAATGTGTCGCATTTTATAATCGAGCTGTCCCGTATAACTCTTATTTATAATATTTGCTATAACTAAGGCTAGGATTTCGATGCACTTTGCATTGTTTTCCAAAACTAGATGCTCATTTTTTTAACATACTAGATAAACGTCTCTTGTATTTTTGAATAAGAAGTTTTTATTTAGCATTTTTTTTAGACATTTTTGAAGTTTTTGAATCCAAAATTCGAATTTGAAAATGTATTTTAAGATTTGTACACAGTTTTTTTTTATATAAAATTATAAATTTAACCACACTATAAAGTAGGTTCTCGTATTAAATTATCAAAAATAATTTTAAACTCTATGGAAATAATTGTTTTTTTTTTCAGATGAAAAAAGTCCAAAATGATCAGTTATGTTTGTAAAACTCTTTTACAGCCATTTAAAAATTATTTAATAATTTATCAGTTGTCATTTACACAAAAATTATTAAGAATAAAAAAAATATTTTAGTGCATTATTTAGAATTTTTAGAGAATAAAAGCATTTTTTTAAAGCATTTAAGTACCAACCCTAACTATAACCATGACATCTTAATACTTAACTTATGACTGACTGCGCATTAAATGACTCACTTCATTATTTGGCAACCTTCCGATTAAAAATTAAACATGATCACCATAATATGTCAATGAATGCCCTCTTGACCTCTTCATTCGCGTCGTCACATCTATATAGTTAAAATATTATCATATTTACTTATTAGTTATTGTATCGTTTATGTTGTTTATGCCGTATACAGATTGTAAATAATGTCTGATAATAAAAATAAACTACTGGCTCTTTATATAATGCTATTCTAGTTAGTGTATATGAATCATGTTGTTATAAAAATTATGATCGATTCGAGGCAATAATCATATGATGATAATTATAATAATATGTATAATAATATTATAATATAAAGTTTATTATGCGAATGACTGTTGGAGATGCTCAACAAAATGTGAAGTTGTGTTTTTACACACAAGTTTTTTATAAAACAAGGCAAATATTGACGGTGGAGTAGTTTGTACTTTATTAATATACTTCCGTTGAATGTCGTCTTCGATATTTATATCATAGTTTCGGTTTATGTTGAGAAGTGTCAATTCAGTAAGTCAATTTTAGAATTCACTATTAAATCAACACGCACGAGAATAATGATTTAATAAACCGTACTGTACCACAAATATCGCACAACAAGCATACAATCAAATATCGAACACAAACTAAACACATTTTCTGACTTTCTGTACGTTATAGGTAGTTAAATAATAGAAAAGTATATTATGTGGCAAGCATAAAATAATTTTAACTCGTAATTGTTTATGATATTTTATCGATGACAATAATCCAGATAGCTGTCACCGACCTATTATTGTAGACGTCATGACTGATATAAATAAATTACACAACTATAAATTTTCGATGTTGGGGGGAGGAGTGGATGAACCCCGAACCCATACCCCTGTATACGCACCTGATATACATATGTGTTGAATATAATGTTATTTTTTATTAACGGGCGTAGCCCTTTACAACAATTTAACATTTCAATTATAGTAATGAATACAATACAACACATAAATATGTATAACAATAATGGTTATAAAATAAATATAAAATACAACGCGTTAGATGGTTTATTAAAAAATGAAAATTTGTAGCCTAATAACGTCCAATTCTGTTAGTATTGATCACTGTGGTGCTCTCGTTGGCAAACCGCATCGTACGGTCCAGAGAATTATTTCTACTATAATTAATAGTGTGTGTCGGAACTTGGGGCTGACGGTATTTTCCTATATACCGTGAGTATCGGTGTACCGGTATTTCAGTATACTGGTTTTTCGAAATTATTTTTATATACGGTATATCATAAAAAACCGTTATTTTTGGTGTACAATAGAATACCGTACAAACAGTGTACCATAGAATTGTAGGAAACAGTTTTTTAACCGTATAAACGAGGGTTTTTAATATACCGGTGTTTTGTGGTAAAGGAGAGTGTGACGAATGTCAAATACACTTTAGTTACATCTAGAGGAACGAGAAGGGACTTTAAAATTGACAAGGAGAAGGGGATATAATATTATTCGAAAAAGTATCATACGATTTTTTAACATAAACAAGCGCAAGTCCAAGGGATCGGTCCCAAATTTATGGACTGTATACGGGGATATGGCATAATGGCATGCATATATATGCAGTTATAATTTCATTGCAGCCAGGACTATGCGATGTTAACTAGATCGTCATAAAAACGAAAACCTTTACATGTGCTCGGCGCACGTATGTGATGTTACGATTATTGGGAAAAAGAGGATTTTTTTTTTTAATCATTATTTTTAAAGCCGTATTTCCGTGAAAAAACCGTCGGATTGCCTATTCGTTAATATGGATACTCGTACGTGCAGTAATATTCATACCGTCACAGAATTATTAAAATATTAACTGAAACACTAATAATAATTATAATATGTACTCAACATCATGATTCGTAATACATTATGTTCCAATCGATATTTTTTAATTATTTTTTCCGTTTGATTATTAATACAATTAATTTATTTTTTAAAATATTTATCAGTTTTATCTGTAATACCTTGCACTTGGACACTTTGAGTAGGAATAGTTATGCTCGCCGAGCAATGCAAAACGTACGCAGTCGCGCGGACTTTGGCCAGGTCGACACAACAAAAAATGTAAAAAATGATTCTACCCTAACAAAAGCGTAATTTGGGTGATGTAAGGGGTTGCACTTGCGACCCCAAATATGATCCTGGAGTCGCCAAAGTATTAATTTACAACCCCTGAAATTAAACTAATAAATTCAATGTCAAGAATACATTAAAATAGAGAAAAATAATGAGACAGTTACAATTTTAAAATTCCAAATTTTGTATTCTAATATTGTAAAAGATTATAGATAGGTACGTATGATTTAGATAAGAGTAATTTTTGTAGCTATTTTAATAATAAAAACTTATAACTCATTGTTTTTAATAATAAAATGTATCTATATAAGAAAAATTATGTAGATTTATAATGTATTTTACATTATGTTTTTATTTAATATGTTTTATAATATTATAATATATAATTTTATTAAAATATTATTTGTTTCAATAATGTTGGAGGAGCGGGGACAAACCTCCACGACTCAGTGCATATCCTAAGTTATTTTTGCAACCACTGACATTTTGCCCAGATTACATCACCGTACTCTAATATAATATAATATAACATTTATTAAGACAATGTATTATGTGTCCGGCTAACCTACCCTCGCGAAGTATATACACACACACACATTTTTATAAAATCAATTTATTCATCCCTCGGTTCAGAATCGATATCGTAACAACACTATAATCGTGCCCAAATGAATAATAATAATATCGCGTGCTCGGGTTTGATTATATAAATATTTCACGGTGCCGCGTGTACGAAATATTATGTTCTACAGCGACTTGATTGGTTATTATTACAAATTTTAGAGCAGATATTGTTTATAATATTTACGCCTTTCACCCGGCAAACGATTTTGCCTACTGTTATTATTATGCGTATTCGATAATAAGATTGTATACGTTGATAGTGCTATAGTTTTTGTAGTTGATAGAACTATTTAAATCATTTATTTAGAACGTATTCGAAGGTCACGCTCACACGTCATACGTAATATAATATTAATATGTACCAATTTACAGCAATGATGTGGTTGTTGCGCAAAGTACACAGATTATATTAAAACCGTAAAGTATATCACGATAAAAAAAAAAAAGGATAAGAACGAAACCATCTCCGTAAATAAATCTTTTTAATACACAACGTGACTTAAATTAGCGAAATTACAATTTTCAAAAATAAAATACATTTTTTTACTTCACCATTATATTATATGTATATAGTACCATTGCTTTATATCCGGTGTCAGTGAATAGTAATTAAAATAATTACCGTTTTTTCGCGCTTGTAAAAATAATATAAATATAAAATATAGCAGAAATAAAATTCTAATATTGTTATTTAAAACATATTATACACAACGTTTATAATAAATTCATTAAATTATAAACAACACTATAATATTATATTTAAATTCTAAGTTTAAAAGCGAAACTTTTGATGATATTAAAATTATTAATTTAATACACACGAATGTATTAGGAAAACTTTTTAGAATTAATAAAACATAGAAGAACTACCTATTCATTCCATTATAAAGAGAAAAAATAATATGTCATATTATGAAAACCAGGAAAAAAAATTACATACTACGAGTATAATATGCAGATTTTTGTCGTTACTTCTAGATTTATAGTCTGAGTATATAATGGACTGTTTTTTTCTAAAACTTTTTTTTTTAATTTCTATTTACAATTCATGTTCAATAATACATTAAGAAAATTTGATAATTTAGAGCCGAGGTCTCCAAACTACAGCCTGCGAACAAGATTTAACTGACCCACCTATAAGATGTCAAATAATCTTAAAATATCTATAGGTAATTTAGATTAATACTGTATCTAAGTACATCTGTAGTATATTATAAGCATTTTTTTTTTATAAAATATTTAATATACTGTATCAACTAGATATTATAAAATTATGCATCAAAAATATAATATTATAGAATTTTTATTAAACTTGCATAAGATTAAAAATCTACCTGTAAGTTGTATATACACTTTTAACCCCCTGAGAACTTTTGATATTTTCTGTTGTCCTCGACTAAAAAAGTTTGGATACCATTGATTTAGAGTTTTGGACTCAGGGTTTACACGACAAGAGAAAATCTCCAATGATATTTCTCTACAGGTATATACAAAAAGTAGTAGTGACATTATTAACTAATCAAAGTTCAAGTATACAGACCATTTTCATTTTTTTTTTTTAGGATAAAAGGTCTTCGGAATATTTCCTTTTCAGTTTGAGTGTAGTATCGGGGTTCAAAAGAGAGTAAATTTGAAATGAGGGGATTTGAGTGATGTTGTAGTTTTTTATGGAATCTTTTGTATAGTTTATAAGCTTGGTCTGCAAAGATGGATGTTATATGTTTAGGTCGTTATAAGAATTTGGCTACTTACACACCGAAGGCATTGGTTATTGTTCCGAGGAATATTGATTGGAATGACTATATAACTTTTATATAGGAGTTTTTGGATGCTCCCCAAAAGTGGATTCCATAAGAACCATAAGAATAAGGAGTAGCTTAAATATTAATATTTTTTTATGAAGTGGTAGATCTAATTTTAATAGGGGATGTAGTAGGTGTAATCTATAATTTAATGATTTTCTTTTTGTTTTAATGTGTGTGCCCACGTGAGTCGTCTATCTAGATACAGTCCAAGATATTTTATACTGATTTTTCAGTTAGTATATGCCTGTCATTGGTGTGCAGGACTAGAGGGCACTCACGGGGGCGTAGTGTAAAGTTTATATGTGACGATTTCGTTTCGTTTATTCTCCACTTTATGAACCAACTTTGTAGTTGGTTAAGACGGTTTCGGAGATAAAGGGATGCAGTTTCAGGATTTGGATCGAGGGAGCGATGTGACGGTGGCGGCAGTGGCTGTGTTTGAACTGTTTATTTTATACTGTAGATATTGTAGAAAATGTGAGCAAGGATATTTCCTCGAGGAACTCCAACGTTAATTGAGTTTATTAAGTAAACCAGGGTACCAGACACTGTCTAATTTTCCTGGGTCACGTCTAGGAAAACACTTCTGAGCAATTGTATTTTTTTCTAATTATGATGCAATGATATTGACAAAACGGTGTAATTGGTTCGTGGTTAAATGTTTATACTTAAAATCGAATTGTGTATCAAGAATAATACTATTTTGAATTGAAATAAGGTAGATTATTTTAAGAATGATTTTTTTCCATTATTTTGGAAAAAGTTTGAAGGAATATAATAAAACTGTATTGGGTTTTTTTATCATTTCGTACCTTAAGACATTGTAAGTTAATTTATGTGTATGACCATTCATCTGTGAAAACTGCAGATAATATATAATATATTATGAATCTAGGTCAAAATATCCACGGACAAAATATTCAAACCAATATAAATATCTATAACCTAAATTAATAATAATATAATATAATTATAAGTAATAATTGTTGAACTGTATTAACATTTTGTTGAAAGCTAACAAAAAATATAATATTATAATCAAAGCTCACTGAGTTCAACTAATTTGTATTGTAGTAGGTTGAATTAATTTTACGAGCTAATGTTATAATTTTGTCAAAAATAGTATCATCTACTGATCTATGTAATTTAATTATTATTTATAATTATTAAATGTTTGTATTTATTTATAAAAACGTCTTTCTACACTTTCAAATTTGAACATTTTGTTCGTGGATAATATTTTGACCGTTAAATATTTTATCATTGGATATTTTAAGCGATTACCAAGTCTACTATGGTTAATGTAAAGAATAATTAAATGTTGTATATGCTGTGTTTTTGTTCGGAAAGTTTTTATCCAACTCGAACGACCATTATTGTGTCTGTAAATGATTACTGTATCAAAAGCCAACTATTTGTGCATCAAGTGCTCGTTTGAAAGTACACCGTTTGTCGATGGAATTTAAATTAAATGCTCGTTTGCTGGCGAAAGGCTGACTTGGAAAAAATTGCCATTCCAAAAACGTCGTAAGCACACAGCTCACAGCGCACTTGCATTTTTTAAAAATATAGCACGATGTACTTGCACTGAACGCGCTGCAGATAATTTAAAAAAATATAAAACGTAAAATACACGTCATCATACGCCGTTCTCTGCGTAGAAATATGTCTCTCGCGAGGCCGGAAGGTGCTGCGCACCTTGCGATTGTTCGATGGTAAATTAAATATTGACTGTTTACTACGACAATTATTTTTTCACCGGATCGATTAATCGCATAATACTGTGAAAAAACCTTCTGTACGACTGCGTTGCACAATACCTAAATAAATAATATAGCGTCAAGAGATTACGACGATATTGCCATATATATATATATATATATATATATATATATATATATAATACCGGTACCTATTTAAATATACAAAAATCGAGGGGGAAAAAACTATTTTAATATTCTTATTATTTAGTACTTATGTTATTATTATTATAATTATTATTATTATTATTATTATTATATTATGTACTTCTGATTGCACAACGTCGACGAGATTAGATTTCTAACAATAAGTTCACAAAGACGACGTGGCGTAAAACAAATATGTAGTCGGTCATAAACTCAAAATAACTATAGAGCATTGTAGTGTGTACATTATTTTGTATATACTGTACAGAGTGATTCATTATCGTTATGAGTTTATTTAAATTATGATTTTTAGAATTTTCAAAATAATCGTTGGCTAATTTTACAGTAAAACTACGGTATTCGTTTGAATAGATCACCACGGAAATATTTTTAAATTTTAAAAAGAATTAACGTTTTTAAAAATATTGTGCCACTTTTTATTGAGTATCTATAACATTAAGAAATCGATAAAACTGCATTCGACCGATTTACATACAAAGGATAAAACACGGGGGCTAGCATAGTCAAGGAATCACTCTGAATATAAAGCTACCTACCAACTACATAATATTATTATACAGAGTAATTCAAAATTTATGTTACGGCCACTGTATTGATTCAAAATAGAGAAAAATGTATGATACGAGAGATTTTTATTTTAGAAAATCATCTAAAATGATTCCTGCGTTTTATAATTTTTTATAATATTTTATGGGGGTTTCGGGCGGTCAACTTTAGAAATCTATAAAAACTATTTACATATCTCTTATCTTTCAAGCATAGAGTTTTACATTGATTAGTGTTGTTCGAGCACTGAAATGTATTTAAAAAATGTCTTCGTACTAGGTTTGCGAAAAAAGTATGGGTTCCCGTTTTAGTTTCTAAAGTTGACCCCCCTAAATGTTGGGAATGCTCTGAAATGCACAAATCGTTTTAGATGTTTTAAAAAACTATCGTACGACGCATTTTTCTGTATTTCGAATACATTTGTACGATAAAATGACACACATTTTGAATCAGCCTGTATAGTCAGTTACCTAGTATAATATCTCTGTCAAACACTCTCTTCGCTTGCGCTCGATACAGCCTGCGCGGTCGGTTGTGCATTCGTATTTCGTGTAATCGCATGGTGCACTTATCACAGTACACGTGCACTCTGATTTTTGTCATAATATATTGTACGATATAATAATTATTATGCGATACTAACTTAATTACCGTTGCGTTTGCGTAGAATCCCAGTATGCCGATGGCCAGAGCCGGGTGGGTACTGCGCACTCTGTTGCTCAGCGATCAGAACACCGTGCTCAGGGACCGGAAGACCGGCGGTGGCCGATCCATTGTCCGGAGGTGCGCTTCCGGTAGCGAGCTCATCGACTGGCTGATGAACCTGGTGTCCACGGACCACGATTCGTTCAGCAGACACGACGTGATCGGCATGTGGCAAGCTCTGCTCGAGGAAGGGGTCATATCGCACGGTGAGACGAAACCCCCGCAATACAATCTATTATCTGTTTATTTTATTTATTAGAATTGACTCCAAACGGCTCGTATAGCACAGTAGATATAATTTAATAAGAATATAACAATTGTTTGACTTGAGACTAGTCAACTCAGTCAACTCGAGTGATAATAAAATAATACGCGATGCAATAATTATTCGTTGTAGGGATGAGAGAAGTATAAAGTGAACTCGCCGTACTAATAATAAAATATGTTTGCATATCGCATAGTTTTTTGGAAGCGCAGGGCATTCCTGGAAAAGTTACTTTTATTTATAAGACGTACCCTGAAGCCTAGTATTACTGTAGGAATAGACAAACAAAATAGTTCAAGAAGCATCGACTCGGTGCACCTCGATCAGACCGTGGATAAAATTGAGACCGAATTTATCGCGTCGAGCTGAGAGGGAATAGAGTTTTGGAGTTTGACTAATAGACATATAATAACGATTTCGGTTCAGGGATATTGAGACGAATATTACAATCTCAACAATTATTTTCTTTGTTATTGTCATTATTATTATTGATGGCATTAATTATTTGACGCGTTTGTTTATTTATCACTTTTATTTGGAAACTCCTTTAAAGCTATAATATCGATTAACTCAAAAATTCTATTAAAAAACATTGTGTTAAATGTTACATGGCTACTAGTTTCGTGCACAATAGTATAATATAGGATGTTCAGTTTTGTATACTAAAAAAATTGGACCAATATTAAGGTCGGTATAAAGGTACCTAGTAAAAAAACAAGTTGTTCACGATTATTAAAGATATTTAACTTATTACAATACTTGAACAACCAAAACTACTTTTCCGCCTTTTATTTTAGTTATTAAATATTAAATAACATAATGTAAAATTTCTCGTAGTTTTAATATACAGAGTTATTAACCAAGCACACTCCCATTTTCACCTCGAATAATAAGTTTATTCAAATTTTGATTTTTAATTTTTTTTTTTATTATATCTGAGGAAATTATTTTTAAATACTCAGATATTTCTACCATTTAAAAAGTATTGGACAGTTATACATGTAGCAATATCAATTTCTTTTTTTTAAATCAGAATTTTTGGTTTCGATATAACTCTTAACTTAAATGAGTTAGAAAAAAAATTAGTAAACTATTAACTTAAAACATTTGAAAAAATGTCTATCAACTTAACTTAACCTAGTTAAAAAAATCATCAAATTTTCCAGTCGTCTAATATACATTTTTCTAACTCAAAAATTACTTATTCAAATTTGGATTTAGAAATGTACTTTAACAAAAAAAAAAATCATATGCGTAACAATTTACAGTAAAAATGATTTGTTCTTGTAAAAAAAAAAACTTTACCTACCATAAGATTCTTTTTAAATGGTATAAAAATCTTTATTTTTCTGAATCTTTAAAATATTTAAAAATATAATCCTTAAGTATAATTACAAATTTCAAAATGCATAAATTTAATAAAGTAATAATTATTAAAGAAAAAATAAGGGATAGAACCGAAAATGCTTGATAAATATCTCTGTATAGTGAGGATTAGAAGTAATCAGGAAATTAATAAATTATAGGTAGGTACAAGCAATTTTAACAAAAATACAGGATATTTTTACTGTTTTATAATTGCCTACTATCAGCATACTAGGACATTAGCATATAATAAAACCAGATGAGCGTTAATAGAATTAAATATTTGAGCACCCTAGCACAATATAACCTAAAGCTATACATAACTGTATTGTCAACATAATGCTGTATTAATCGGTTCGATACGACGGTTAAAAAACTATATCACACCGTGTTATCCAAACAGCTACCGGGGAACATCCGTTTAAGGACAAGTGCCTGTTCTACAATTTTTGGCAAGACAGAGAAGGTGCTCTGAACACGCCCACCATACAAGACGTGGCTGAGGCTGAAGAACACCTAGACGACGCATTGCAGGAACTTGTCCACAGAGGACCAGACGCGCACTTACGTCTAATCTTGCGATCACCGTGAGTAACCTTAATAGTTTCATAGATCATAAAAGGGTATTTATATTTTACGACGAATAATTCGGGATATTCCGGTGTTTTTTTTCTCGGCAGAAGTTCGGAGAGAACGCCCGAGGACTTGGAGCTGATATTTGAGGAGCTGAGCGAGCAAAAAGCACTGGCTCATCTGCCGAACTCTGTGAAACGGGAACTGGCGTCCGTCGTAGTGTTTGAAGCTCACCCGAAATCCGGCCGCACGTGTAAGTACATCACCCTCCAAGTGCGTAAAGCATAATTATATTTTATTTTTAATACGTTGGGATGTTGACCGCAATGGCCATAGGTAGAATGTCGGGGCGGAGATCTAATCGAGGCTAACAGCCTAAAATTACATATCCTTCCCGTGTGTTTTTATTGATACGTTGCACAAAACAATAAACAGAATAGTTAAACGTTTCTTAAAAATCGTTCAAAAATACAAAAATCTCAGAAATATGCGAAATAAAACGTCTTATTTGATTTATTCGTTCTTGAAAACGTATTTGTACTTATTCTGTTCAACAATGTTGTACTTACAATTATGCGTCCAATACAGATAATGGATTGCTGTAGGTCTAAAATAACTCTAACCGTTCTAATATATATCACAAATTATAAAATTATATTACTCGCTTAGTATAAAATAAAATGTCAGCAATATGAATAGTCGTCGAATGACTTTAGCTGAGGCTCGAAAAAAATTGACACCTATCTTATTAGCGAGGCGGGACTCTCGTTTTCGCTACCCATACAATGTTTCACACTAATATAATAATACTATAGTGAAACCTCCCTAATTTACACTTCTGAATAGCGGACACAATTTCATTGATCGAGAGTGTCCGGTATTTAGAGGTTTCACTGTATTATGGCCGTTCCGAATGTTTCCGGGCGATTATTATAATACCGTTCGACTGGAAATACGGCGCGGTCATGATTTCTCCTTCGATTATTCACGAATAATGTAACTCGCCCGGAAACCCAGTTAACCGTAAATATCATGACGAACACCGCGCGCGTGGCTGACACATAACAGTGTACTGCAGCAGCGACTATGCGGTTCGTTCGTTAAAAAAAAAGCCTATCCGATGGTGTATACAACAATACCACAACAATCGTAACACCTCGGGAGTCGCGTGTGTTCTGTCACAGTGTTCCGTCAAGGAGACGACGGCAAAGCGTGGTACGTGATCATGCAGGGCGCGGTCAGCGTGGAAACTTACTCCAAAGGCGTGGTAGAATCGCTGTACGACGGCGAAGACTTCGGCGGTTTGTCGTTGATACACAACGTTCCCAGGTATTTGTAAATCGTGCGCTTTGTATTGTTGTTATTATTATTATTATTATTTGATCGATCGCGACGTTAATATAATATATTAATATTACTGCGTGCGAAAAATATTATATTGATTCGTTTGAAATCTAGATCGGCGACCATAACCGTCAAAGAAGACAATACCCATCTGCTTCGTGTAGACAAAGACAGTTATAATAAAATCGTCAGGGACATTGAAGCGAATACCGTACGGCTGAAAGAACTCGGCAGTGACGTGTTGGTGTTGGAAAAGTCTCCACGATTACACAAGTACTTACGACATTTCGATATAAGTTATAACCCACAGAACTCGAATTTTATAGCACTGAAAAGTGCTAAAATGTGCTCCATAGTATGTCTCAAAAAAATCTTAAAATAAGCCCTATAAAATGCTCTAAAATATGAAAAATAACAAAAAAAAAATTCTCTTCGATTGGCCAAACGGTGTGACGGATTAAATAAAAATATATTATAATATAAAACAAAAATGTGTTAGTATTTATCTTATGAATTCACATGAATAACAAATTTTTTTACTATTTTTCAATCAGCGCAGCCATATATATATATATATATATATATATGTGTATGTGTGTGTGTGTGTGTGTGTGTGTGTGTGTGTGTGTATATGCTGGCAAAAAATAGTACCAGCATTTGAAAAATGGCACTAAAAATCTAAAATACTTCAAATATGCAAAAAAAAAAAATAGCAATATAAAATTTCATATTTGGAGTCCTGGTGCATAAAACAAATTTGTTAGCTCATTCTTCAAGTGCTCTAAAATTCAACCCCTAGTTATAACATACATTTGTAATTCGTTTTTCGTTGCACGCGATCAAATTGCAGAAACTAATGATCATGTTTACTGATTTAGATACATGATTATTGCTGGAACTCCGCAAAAAATTTTAGAACATCTACTAGAGCACAGACTAAGCAGCACGAACGTGGCTGGCTCCAGGAACGACCCGTGTCTAGACGACTTTTTATTGACGCACATAGTGTTTATGCCCACAAGGACATTAGTGTCGGAACTCAATAAATAATATCCTTTTATAATAGAAAACCAAAAATATGTATGATTTATTATGGTATACGGTAATGTTAAACATATTTTGGATCTGATTCCTTAACGCGTATGTTCACTTACCATATGGAAAATCCAGCCCAGGATAGAGAGTACACCATCAACTGTAAAAGAAAAGTAGTACAATTCGTATATAGATGGGTGGTGACTTTAAGGCATCCGGTGTTTGACGACGTCGTCTCGATGTCATTTCTCGAGGTATTTTAAATTTCATGAAGTAATAATATTATTGTTTGCACGTTAGAAATATTTTTCTATTTTTATTAGGAATTGGCCAGCGACGTAGAAGCCGATTGTCAACTGTTGGGTGGCAAGAGTCAAGCTCTGCAAGAAGAAGCTAGCCTAATGCATCATATCATGTCTCGGTTGAGACGTTATCAGGACGAACGATTAGAGACTTCGGGTTTGAAATGGAAGTTGCCACCTGGCGGTCAACCCATTTGCCTGTTTTCGGCAATAAGCAATCCGTCAAAAAATAATAGGCCGATAATCCGACCAAACGACGACAGTAAGCTCACGATATTAAACATTCGAGTTATTACCGTTTATAAAGTAAACATCGAAAATTGTTTGTTATTGGTATTATACTTTAACCACATTTTACACTAAACGATTAAAGAAAATATTGGTACCTATAAAATATAAAACAATTAAATTCAAACACGTCCAGTGAATAATTTTCGTGAAATATTTTATTTAAATCAGAGGTTTACACTGTAACGGTTTACAGATTACTGACTAGTCATTTATGTCGCACTCTGAGCTCAGCAAATTTGTTTAGGTAAACAGAACACAGGATCGTTGAGTACGAGCGTATAATATATTATTGGCATAGCCAATAGTATAAGTTTGAATCGCGAAGTAAAAACAAGCGTTCTTTCATAATATATTCTTTAAAATTGCATTATGATTCGATTTACTTTAGGTATAATAACCAACCTTATAGTCAAATCATAATGGATTAATTATCTTAACTCGCACTCCGCTACTCCTGTGAACTTTAATATACTACCCTGAGGAACGAGCAAGGTTGAGAAAGTTAACTAATTTTTTTTTTAACTCATAAAGTTAAGTTAATATAGACAAATTTGAGTTAAGTTTAAAGTTAAAAGTTACTTTTCTTTTTTTATATAACTCCTTAAAAATTAAAAGTTAATTTGAAAAAAATAAGTAACTTAACTTAGTTAAAGATAAGTTACTTTTTTTCATGTAAAACTAATTATCATACCTTTTTATTAAAGCTTAATACATTTTATAATATAATGGAGGTTTTACTATTTATTAAAAACCTATTAATTACAGTAGTTATTTACATACTTCAATCAATTATATAATTAAACTTAGTACATTCACTACAGTCCTACAAAGTTTCTATTTAATAATAATATTATATAAACATCTTTTCTGTGAATTAGCAATTAAAATATTATAATTTATTTCTTATAACAACTGAATACTATATGGTATACATTATATTTATTAAACTTGTTCGTTATATATTCGTAACAAAGTATTTAGAATGTTATTTTAATACCTACTGAAATCTCATATACAGAAATAATGCAAAACACATGCGACAATTTACAATTTAGAACCTATTTAGAATATAGAATAAAATAACATAATTAAATAGTATTTAATTTTTTAGATTATTTATATATATATATATATATAAATAAATAATTTATAAAAATCAAAATATAATTTTAAAACTATGAAATTTATATTAGAAAAAATAAATAAAATAACGTGATTTTAAAATAAATTAACTCGGTAAGTTAGAAGTTACTTATGAAAATAAAAGTAACTTAACTTTAACTTTTTAATTCATTAATGCTCAGCCATGGGAACAGTGTTACACAGGTGATGGTGTACTGTACCATAATATTATTGCTATTTCAAGCATTTAAGAAACCTTTGTGTACGTTTGCTATATTCGACTTTGATCGTGTTAGTTTGTGAACGCAGTTCAAAAGTTTCTGTGACCTGTAAAATATAGCTTAGAAAACTTTATTTATATCGGTCCAATGACCCAGTTCTCGAGACCGGTAGTGGGAATAGCTGGTCCTAGCTACTCCTCAACTGGACAAGGTTTTAGGTATAAATATCGACAGCCACTTTGTTTTAAACGACGGAGGAGGTGTGTTGCAACACGATCGGTAGCAATGTGTGCGTTCTTGAGTTCTACATTATATTCTGTATAATATTATTTCAGTTATATTCCGAGTGTATTGTGCCGATCATACGTTTTGCACGTTACGACTGCCTGTCAACGCCACGGCGGAAACCATCAAAGTGGGAGCGTACGAAAAATGCAGTCTTCGACATCCTGTACAAGACCTGAGGATAGTGGAAGTGAAATCAAACGGGGAAAGGGTGCCATTCAGGGACAGCGAACACTCAATACCCACCACTGTGGCGCTGAACAGTTGCATATTTCTAACACCAAAAGATCACATGGACGCATTGGTAATTCGAATTTTGAACACGTTTTTCGGGTAGACGTGCGCCTACAGAAATATGCATTTTGAATTCTATAGCCCAAAAATTTAAAATTCTTGTTTACTTGCGCGTTATACTAACGCGTACACTACACGTCGCCATATAATAGATAAATCATAATTTTATTGGCCAAATAAAAATGCCGTATGTTTTTCATAATATAATAGTAATAATAATTATAATCTTTATTGTGTAAGTAATATTTAAATATTGAGATAATAATATGTTATAAAGTAATTTGAATTAAATAGTAGATAAATATATGAGTAATCAGATTTGCTAAAATAAAATATAATACGTAAACACATAATCTGAGTATGTGAAAACATAAATTAACTGAATGGAATAATATTGTCAATTTGTAAATTTAAGTATGAAATAAATCTTTAAAAAGACCCGTCATAAATTAATATATTCAATGAAAATAGCATATAAATATAATTGATAAAGTTAATCAGTTTTTTTTAGCAAAAATAATGATTTGTTTCAAAGTTTAATTAAATAGATTTTAAAATGTATAGACGTTCAATTTATACAATCCATAGTATAAATAGTATAATTTTTTATTTTAAAAATCGTTTGTTTAAAAGCATATTAGTATAAAAAAATCCACATATTTTATAAATTATTGTAATCAAACATTCAGAATAAAGTATACTATATAAATTAGTCACGAGACGCGTTCGAGGCTTAGCCAGGGGGTTTGAGCTCCCCCTCCCACCCACTACTGAAGTCAAAAAATACTTTCAGTTTTCTATAATCGTGTATTGAAATTGATATTTTTCTGAACATGCTACAAGAGTCTAACATATTTTAAATACCCACATCTTCAGCATACCTGCAAACTCATGAATGATCCTAGTTAAATTTCTTATATAACAAATTACCAGACCCCCAACAAAATCATGGCTACGCCGCATCACTGAGAAGCGTAAGTTTATGTTTGTTTATATAAAAAATGTGTTCGTTTGATTGTCAATCGGAATGGCAAATCATATTAATAATATTATAATATTATATAGATTGTGCTACAGAACTTACATAGTTCATATAGCTTAATATAATGAATAGATAGACTTTTTAATATAAAATAAAAAACATAATTCAATGTCGAATTTTGTTTTTCTCTCTCCTCCGTTTCTAAAAAAAATGTTTACAATACATATATTATGTTCAATAAGTGACAACAGTAAAATATATCAATTTTTTAATAGATCTTTGGATTTCAAATTTTTTTTTTTTTGATTATTTTTCACATCTTGAAGTGTTAATGTAGTTATCGACAATCGATCTTCGTTTCGTAAACACGAAGTTTATCATTTTTTTGTGATAGTGTGTCTTTCGGACAGTGCTCACAATCTCGCATATCGCATTTGAAATAAATAACACAAATGTGAATAATATATAATATGGCTTTAGACGTGTGTGCCGGAACAAGAAAAATCTGAAGGAGCCGAGATATCTGGTGATTTTGATTCGTTGAGCACCAAGGAACTAGCGTATCACATGACACTTTTTGATTGGGAATTGTTTTGGAACGTCCACGAGGTGCAAAACGATATATTTGTTATGATTTTACCAAAATAAAAAAATAATTAAAAACCAATTAATTTCATTGTTTTGTTTAGTACGAATTGATATACCTTACGTTCGGCAGACATCGATTCCAACAAATCACGGCAAATTTAGATATATTTCTCAGACGGTTCAACGAGATCCAATATTGGGTCATCACCGAGATATGTACGTCGCAAAACATATCAAAGAGAACGAATATACTGAAGAAAATGATAAAATTGGCAACATAGTAAGTGATGTACCAAACGTTAATTACCGTAAAATATTTCCAAATGCAAAATCGAAATGTACTTTTAATTCGGGCAGTTTTAGGTACTGCCATTCTAAAATTAATCTCCAAAATATCACAGACGGTTAATTTTTCTCAGATATTAATATAAATTATGAAAAAATAATAAATAAACATTAAACGGACAAAAAAAAAAATGAAAAAAATTTTAAAATTATGATTAACGTAGAACAGTACAGCAGCGCGATCTACTGTTAAAATATAAAAACTTTTTAAACGAAAGCATAATAATATAAACTTAATATTATTATATTATATTGTTACGTCAATCTTTTTTTTTTTATATATATATATATATAACGACGATCACATTAACAAACAGAAATTATTTATTTAATCATATTACAGTCTGTATTAAGAATTTAAGTAGTGTCCTTCAATATTATGTAATGACAATTTATCTACATATGGAAGAAACTAGGTACTGAAAATATAGTTCAACCTAAGTTTCTCCTCTCGACGTTACTTTATTTAATCTAAATAATTGATCAAGTTAGTATTTAATGAATTCAGTGGATAGAATTAAGTAAACAGTTCACAAAACACGATTACGATTGCCAATGTTTGACAACGTTTGAAACAGTTGAAGGGGTTGAGTGTAGATATACAAACTATCAAACACGTATTTTAAATTACATATTACTCGTAACTTAATTATTAAATATTTAATATTAAATTGACTTAATACCATACAGTATGTTATATAGTAGATACTTTTATAAATCATTTTTACTGTAGTTTTTTTACCGGTAACGCAACTAGACCGATTTAAATTTGGGAGAAGGGGTCAAAAAGTAAAATCACTATTTTTGTATGTGATGTCTGGACGGGTGTATTATGAATGAAAGGGACTTGTAATTCGATTTGATTTTTTGCATTTTTTCCCATTGCTGGATACCATACGTCAAGTCTGATTTAATTAGGGATTGATAAATAAGTGGTTTATTTAAATGTTTCGAGTAGTCGTAAACGCTAATTTGATCAAAAAATGGAGTCGGAGTTCATGGAAATTATATCATTGTCATCGGCATAATCAGTGACCAATATTTGTGGTGTGGTGGCTTGACCAGAAGCATAGATATTATAGAATGAAAAGGATAGAATTTCACCTTGAAAAACACAAACACCCGTACATTATATTATATTATAGACTTGAAAAGTAAAGCTCCCTTCAAAGTCTCGGCCAGTAACCACTCAGAAAAAAACATTATTATCTTCCACAGTTAATCACTATAATCAGTGGCGCCCAACCCTAAGACTAGGTGTAGCAGGTGTCACACATTGAAGAGAAAAGAAGAACGATATTCAAAGAAAAATATTTAATAACAGAAAGTTGTTAGGAAAAATACTTATACACATAGGTCGCTTTTGGCCACTTTTATGATTATAAATTCAATAACTTGATGACTTTCTTAAATAGCTTAAGTCATCATTTCCAACTCTTGGTATATTAATAGTTATCAATATTAACAGTTAGTATAACCAAAAAAGACCATTAAATTTTGAGTTCTGGAAGGGATGGGTGGGTAAAATTATAACTTCTTACACCCGAAAAATATGTCTTGGGCGCCACTGACTATAGTCACATGCTCACGAGGTTTTGTAAATCATAACCGCAACTACATGTGTTACAGATGGCGTGAGGAACTCTCTGTCTACTGTTAAATAATTATAACAACGGGTGATGGCCGAATGATTTGATTATACTTTTTCCTCTCCAAGTTTCAATAATATAATATCACGTTTGAGTAAAAAAGTAAAATTAAAACTTCTTGTAGGCCACAACACCAATATTATAATAATAATATTAATTATTAATATTATATAAGCTGTCAATTTTAAAATTAAATTATCTATTAATTTATCGAAATTCACACGGCCGCAATATATAATTAGGTGCTTACATTAAAAATAACAAAATTATCTAAGTCATAATATGATTTAATTTAATTCTATTGTCACGTCTGATTTGACCGCGCAAGTTCCGTAGACAATTTCTAGAAACAACTGAAGAGCTATACGCAATTTACAATATATTTTGAAATACCACATGATTTTTAATCAAAAATATGTTTTAGGCAATTAAATGTTATTTCAAAAACAAAGTGTAATATTGTGCAAACAGTAATAATTTTGGTAAAACAAAATAAAACATAAAAAAAAAAAACGAGCCTTTAGGTCACGGGCCACTTAATAACAACATGTGCTCGCACTGAATTATAATATTATTGATCGTGGTTTTTCAGCTGCAAAGAGTATTATAATTTCAACGCATTCTTTGCAATCCTCATGGGACTGAGCGACGTGGCTGTCAGTCGGTTGTCGACCACTTGGGACAAATTGCCGTCCAAATCGCGGAAACAGTTCACCGAATACGAGACGCTCATCGACCCAAGCCGGAACCACAGGGCGTACAGGATCACAGTGGGCAAATTGCCCTCTCCCATGATACCGTTCATGCCCCTGCTCATCAAAGGTAGGAAAAAAAAATATGTTGTAAACCCACGAATATATACTGCAGAATTATTATACACAGGCACGTGGCTAAGACCCGGTCACCCAAAATATTTATTGGCCATCCCGTCGGCCGACCCTTTATATTCAGTTTTGTAAAGTATTTTTATGACATTCCAAATACATTTTTTCCTCGGCATTTGTCTAGTATTCTAACAAAATTTAAATACTTGTATTTAAATAACATAAAGCCGACTTTATTATTTTTGTTGATAGTAAATTTTTTGTAAAAAACAATTAATAAAGTCGGCTTTATGTTATTTGTTCAACGAAAACAATATTATTTTTGTTGATAGTAAATTTTTTGTAAAAAACAATTAATATTGTTTTCGTTGAACAAAGAGGGGTTCTGTATAGGCATTTTTTAAGAAAAATGAAAATCTAACAGTTTTAAAATAGTTCTATATTAATAGTTAATACAACTTTTTATTTATTGTTTCGTTATTTAATTATATCAACATTAGTTGAAAAATTTGAATGAAACATTTTTATTCAAATTTTTATCTCTAAATCGTCAGATATGTTAGAGTATTTATGAAATTGTTAAAATGTATGTTAAATAGTAACATAATAGATATACTGATAAACATTTACATATTATAATATATAGTAGGTATACAATTTAAAACAAATACTTATATTTGTATTTAAATACTTTGTGAGTATTCGTAAAATACATTTTTATATAAGTATTTTAAAAATATTTTTAATACTCTTTTATATGAATACTATTATCAGTATCTCAATACTTTTTAAGAATTATTTTTTACAAAACTGATTATATTGTAGAATTACCCAAGGTTCAAATAACTTGAGTTAAAGTAAAAGAGTTAAACTATATTTTAAAAATTTTACTATCTACGATATTTGTTACATAATTATCTTTAATGTTGTATTCTGTGTTGAGGCCCCCGATGCTATTAGGGAGCAAATTATTGGCAAATATTTTCTTGTGAATGAGTAGTAGTGTAAACTGTTATTAGTGTGAGAGAATCGCTCTACTACCACTACGTGAACGACGTGAACTCGCTCGCAGGTACATGTCTTACACCTAACAAATAATGAATTATTAGTTGCCCATTTTGACAGACGTAAATGACTTCACGAGAATATGGCCAACTCATTGTTGATTGAATATTTTCAGATAATTTCTTTTTTAATTGATAAACAACAATATTTTACAGTCCGTATTGAACTCAGATTTTTTTATTCGATTTTACATAATGATATAAAATAGTTTGTAAAAAAAGTTCAAAATTGTCTTTTTTTAATGCTTATTTTAAATGTTTGAGATTAAAATATTATAAAACTAATTTCCATGCAGGTTATAAAATAATTCCCTATATCAGTTTAAAAAAAAAAAATCAAATTTGATTGATTCTACGAGTCAAGATCATTATTCCCGGAGAGTGTATTTTTGAAGACAAAATGGTATTAGCACAAGGCGCCTTAAGTATGTTTCTTCGATGTCTGAAATTGAAATAAAAATAAATAGCTTTATCGCTCAACATGGAATCTAAAAATGTATTATATGCATACATATTATTCGATTATTTATAGGAGGGGGGAAATAAATGTTAGCCACTCAAGAAAAAAAATTGAAAATAATTAAACCACCCCCAATTGTATATTCCTAGCTACATGCCTGACTGTAGAACAACGATCTATAACAGAAGTTCCCAAACTGTGGGCCACGACCTAAAAACGAATAAAGATCAAATTTTTGGTGGGTCTCTTTAAGATTTGAAATGTTTATATATCTTTTTATAATGTAAAATATTTAATATTAGATTACCTATTATGATATATAATATTATAAAGAAAAGATATAATCATGTATAAATTTACAAACATAAATTAAAATAAACATGTTGCAATATTTTTCTTATAACTATGGCGTACATTAAAGTTTGAATTAAGTTTTGTTATTGATTAATGTCCGAGACGATTTATACAATCATACAAGTAACGTGTCACCAATACACTGTGAGACTAAAAAGTTATTATACAAATAGTGATTAATAATGAAATAAAAAAAAAAATGGTCATTAGTGTATTGTGGGTCGCCAAAATTAAAACGTTTTTTCCAAAATGGGTCGTACCTACCATTAAAAGTCTGGAAACCTCTGCTCTATAACAATAAACGCTAAACACTTTAATATCATTATGTCATAGGAGTTCATTTTGGATGTTTATCACGTTCGTCCCGGTAAAATAAAATTATAAGATCGCACAAAACACGTTATTCACCTAACCATTGAAAACCATTGACAACCTATTTATAAATAAATAGAGATTATACAAACCAATAATGACCATGGTTACCAATAGCAACCATCTATAAACAAATAATTCCATCGTAAATCTCAAGATCCCTGTGTGAGCACCTCCCGGGGTTGGATCTCAACCTTTTTAAATTAGCCTATCTTCTTTCAAAAGGTCTAATCTATCTCTGTCCCAAATTTAATCGCAATCGGTTGAACGGTTTGGGAATGCATAAAGGATAAACAAACAGACAGAGATTTATATATATATAAATTATTCAGTCCATCTGCGACTGTTGACGCAATTCGTGTGCTTTGAAAACGTGTTTATTTACCGCGATCATTATCCGCCCATAGATTTGGTCAGAAATTAAAAAAAAACCACCAAATGTCTTGAACCTAAACATAAAATAGTACCTACCGCTTTTTACAACGACACTGCAATCATAACACAATCATAATAATATTGTCACCAATTATATTTAGTGTTTGAAAATTTCACGAAATATACAATTTTAAAAAAAATTCAGTATTTTAATAAAGTTTGTTTTTCTTTTTTAAATTAGTTTTATTTTTACG
This sequence comes from Pentalonia nigronervosa, assembly GCA_014851325.1. Taxonomy (NCBI): domain Eukaryota; kingdom Metazoa; phylum Arthropoda; class Insecta; order Hemiptera; family Aphididae; genus Pentalonia; species Pentalonia nigronervosa. The sequence goes on along the minus strand of JACXSJ010000685.1, from coordinate 128,321 downwards.
AGCATTTTCATTTATAAATGTATAATTAATCAAAAGCCTATTAGGAATTAATTAATTATATATTTTAATATCCATTTAGTTAGAATGATTTATAAAACAATATATAAATTATAATATAGCAAATATTATTTTATGAATTTATCGTAGTCATAAGTTCGTCTATCTAAACGTTGAACTCTGTTCTTTTTTTTTTCCAAGTTAACACTACACAGCCACTCTTATGAACATTAACTTCATATTAAATTTCTGGTAGATGTTGTAGATTTATATTATTATTAATTAAAAAATAATAATTATCATCGATATTTGTATTGAAAAAAAAAATGTAATACTTTTCGTTTTTGTGAAATATTTTAGACTTCAAACACTAATTATATTGAATACGTCTTAACGTTTTTTTCCAGACATGAAATTCACCCACGACGGTAACAAAACGCACGTGGACGGTTTGGTCAATTTTGAAAAAATGCACATGCTGGCGCAAACCATGAGGACTCTCCGGTACTGTCGAGCCAGGCATTTGGGTGAGACGGATTTTTCACAAATTAATATTATACTGTTCCGTCGGTGGCATCCATTCGTGAGACGCGCAGCTACAGCGGTGTTACATTTGCATCCCATCCATCCATTTTCTTTCTTGAAATCCATTAAATCACAATATTAAATAGGTATCGCAATTTTGTGATCAAAATGCAGAGTGTATAAAATTACACGCTTATTTTCATCCCGCGGAAAAATGTAAAATGCGACGTTGCTCAACGTGTTAAATATTATAATATTATGCAACAGACGTTTCACCGAAGTGTTCGTCTCCGTCATCCATTTTTATTTTTTTGTTCAATATTTTTAAAATACTGTTTTGGAAAATTCTTACTTTATCATAGAGATCCAATGATATTGTTGTGTAAAAGTCCAAAATTTTTTTTTTTCGAAAAAAAAACATTTAAACTCGTATTTTTTTAACGATACTAACGATTAGTCAATTCATTGAGTTAATCTTTGATAATATTATCGAATTGCCTACTACAATTTCCACAAAGACGATTATTCAAATAGTAATTTACGTTGGTTCTGACTATAGGGCAGTCTTGTAAAGAATACTTTTCAAAAAATATATTTATAATACGTATTCGAATACTTTGAGAATATTATTTTAAAACTTTTTTTTGCCTTATTTATACAACAATTAGGTGTTATTACTTATCACATCTTAATAATTGTTATAATAAATGGAATCGTTGATATAGATATTACGAACATTTTGAAAATAAAACTTTTCCCAAATACTGATAAATTAAAATGCAATACACCAACAACACCAACAAATTATCATCACACTTTGGATTTTTCGTGGTCATATATGAGCCAATATATTTTATGTTTATAATGACCACTAGCCAGGATCATAATTTATAAACACAAATGCATTTTTTTCCAAATTATAAATATTCAAATATAAAATAAAAATACTAAAAATACATATTCGAATATATATATATTTTTTTAAGTAAATATTTAGTATAATATTCAAATATAAAAAAAGTATTAAAATACTTTTAATCGAATACTTGACAAATTCAGTAAAACCAAAGAATTAAGGTGAAAAAGGAAAACGACAATTGGGTCCCTGGATATTGAATCGCTTTAATTAAACACGAGTTGGGTCCACGGTTTCATAAGATAATACTCGAATTGATACTTAACTTGGAATTTAAAGTGAAATTTACATAGGTATCACTTTTGAACTCGGCAACACAGCAGAAAAAAAAATTTTTTTTAAGTGAAAGGATGAATTGTTTTACAAGTGAAGAATTGGCCTGGTCGAGTTTTGTGAAAGATTTGTCTTTTATATTTCTTCCCAAATCACAAAAAAAAAAAAAATTAACTATGAACAAAACAATAATGATATTTTAAGCTATGTGAAAAGAACAAAAAAAAAAACCAGAATTTTCAGAAGACTTTCTAGCTAACCTCCACGCGGTGTCTCCTGTAGGATAACACTTATAAGCTACAGTAACCTGACTAAAATTTTTTTTTAAAATCAATATCCCGAGACCCAATTGGTGTACTTGATAAAACACTTAGGGATCCAATTCGTACCATTTTTTTACATTTGGACTCAACTCAAGGCAGTAGAATCATTTGATTAGGAGTGGGGGGAGTAAGGTAGGAATTTTCCCCTCTCTGATTGTATAAAATCATTCCAATAATTTGGCCGGTTGTTGGTGAATTAACATGATAATAATTATTTTAATTTTGAGGAAACTATAATATTGTGTAAGCACTAGAAGACTTTTGTCATGATAATAATAATTAGTATTTATAGTTTTTTTTACCTCAAATATATAAACGCAGATACTATAATCTAGAAATTCCAAAAACAAAATGATCACTTTTAAATTTATCCCTGATTTAAAAAAAAATCCTCTATAATAGAAAATACCAGCTATTTAAAAATTTTCCATTTTTCAATAAGGTTTAGCAGTCGTATTTTATATTGTAATTTAAATTGTTCGACACTTCTAAAAAAATATCTCCTCAACATATTTTTTGCTATCAAATGGGGCTACTTTTGACGTCTTATAAAGTATACGCGTATAAAGTAATGTGACGAGATAAGTAGAAGTTGACCTGGGAGCGATTGGTTTTGTTTTTTTTGTTTCGGTTCAGTTATTTGGGCTGGCTAAAACTTTTGCTCCTTGTGTTAAAAATTGAAACGACGCCACAGACTCGAGGTTGTCATCCGGCTAAAAACGCCTATCGTCGTATAATTAATAACGTATAATATACGTGCCGGTACCGCTAAGCCGCGCTTTTCACTTTTCCGAATGCCCTTTTTCAGTCTTGGAACCGCCGGTGTCGAAAAACGAAGCCGACGTCAGGTCGTACGTGAGCTGCTTGAGGTGCGTGAACAACGAACGAACTTTGATGAGCATGTCCCAGAAACTTGAACCCAGAAGAACTTAGACGCTCTTCTGCGAGACGACGACATCACGACGACACGATTATAAGCGCCTAACATTATATATATATATCACGATAAGTACGCGTATGCGATGAGCATATCGAGTATATACTCTATACGTGTGCATACGCCAAAGTGCATAGTATCATCACAACTGGCGTTATTTAAATTATATGTATTATATTTTATTCTAAATAGTATAAATTTTGAATTATTTTTTTTCGTACAAGTCAAATTATATATATCATTATGTAGTGTTAGTAAAGTATATTATTATTATTAATATCGATGCACGAATCTCCTCTCTCAAGCGATAAAATATTATTATAATTGTTGTTACGATCAATAATATTATTATAATATTATGATATAAGTGTCTCTTTTTTTCTTTTCTTTTCTTTCAATTTTTCACCAGAATATTAGACGTGTTTATACAGGGTAGGGAGATACGTCATAGTATTGTTTTGTTTTTTCTTTTGTTGTTTTTCTCCGTTCTTTCCCGACGACAACGCAATGTTTACTTTATATGCATATTTTAATATTATAATAATATATGAGACAATCAGAGAATGATGATAATCACTGATGGATAAAATTCAATAATAGAAGATACGAGACGGTTATCATTATTATTATTTATTATAGTTATTTTCGTTTTAGGTATATAAGAAAATTTTTTCGATTATATAATTATTATTATCAAATTAATAATACGATATTACTTTAATAAATTACGCATCACGGAAACACCATAGGTTCTTAGAGCTTGATAAACATAGATATATATTATTTTAGATATTATACGAATAGAGTGTGACAAAATTCAGTACGAATTACTGCCGTGTCGAGAGTTCTTGACTTTACATTATTGTTTTCTCAAAAACAACAACAATAATAATTTTTGTAAGAAAAAAAGCAAAAACAACATTTGTAAATTATTTTAAATGACGGATAATAATAATATGATATCATTATATTATAAAATGACGTTATGTGTCTATAATGAATCCGTTAGTTTTTTTCTTCATCGGCACCGCTGTTAAACTGATTATTTTCACACTCTAAAATATATTGTAAAATATATATATACATATAAATATATATTTGACTATAATTTAAATACCTATAAAATATAATATTGTATGCATCGACTTTATGTACACTTATTCTTATCATTAAGTTCTAGTCTATTTTAAATTTTATGTAGTATACTTTTTTCGACTACGGATATTTTTTGTGATAATAAATATTATGGGTCCATTTTTCCAACTTGCAAAATATATCTTCTGATCACTGTTTGTTTGTCTGATCATTTTTACGTGTTTCTCAAACGACATTTGTATTTTAATAGTTATTATAGTGATTTATAATAATAATAATATATGATATGTGTAATTATTTTACACTATACACGATGAATTCGAAGACATTGTACCTATTGTTTACAAATCTAAAAGTAAGATCGTTTATTATTATTATTATTATTACAGTTACATAGGTATATTATACAGTAGAATCATAATATTCATAGTCACGATAAGCCAAAAATTTGTTAATTTATAGGTATTTTTTATATTTTTTGTTTTTTTTTTTTCCATCGGTACTTGCTAATTTTTTGTATTATTGATTACTCTTTGACACTGCGCAGTTTAATATGCATTCTCTCGTAACGTTCTTATTTCTATCCAAATTGTTTTGTGGAACTTTTATCAATACAACTGCCCATGTCACTGTTGGGCTAACCATCACTTTATTGCCTTCTACGTTTCGCATTTTACATTATATATTATATTATATTCGCGTACGATATATTATATTACTAAAAAATGCAATTATTTTATAATTACATTATTATTAACTATTTTTTTTTCTTTTAGATATGTGTTATTTAAACTTAAAATTTGTTCTATATTTCTTTATAATTTATATATCATTTGTGTTAAAATGAACGATATATATATATATATATATATGTTCTATGATAAATATAAAAAATAATAATAAATGTTTTGTTTTTATTTGAAATTAAGTCTATACATGTATACTATTATATTGATATAATGTTGAATACCGTTGATTGAATTATTACTCAGAAGACATAGAATGGTTTTCAAAATGAAAGCAAGAACTACCCAATAGAGTAAATTATGTTACTAGCAAATACTTGTCACCTTGTATTGTTCACGATTTACCTAGGTTGTGATAATAAAATAAACGTCAGTCATGGCCTTCAATTAAATATTATAACCTACTTGTGCAAAAACTAGTGTACATAAAAAATATTGTCTATAAGGAACTCGTTAAAAAAACAATATTATAGTTTTACTAGTTTTAAATTTCAAACACAATGATACATAGAAAAAAATAAACGTAACACGCATAAGTACCATTATTCGTGAAAACATTAAAAAATATTTTTGTCGGATAAAATATATAAAAAAAACAATTTGTCATAGTTTAATCATTATCTCTATATACGGTTAGGTTATGTGTGTTTTAAATGTATATAATATATTACATTTATGAACTGTTTACTTATGAATTTTGAAAAATCAACACTGAGACTGTATAAACAAATATATTTTATAACCACACATTCAAGTAACAGAGAGATTATTAATTTTTTAATAATTTTGGAATACATACTTATTCGAAAACAGCTTGTACGATGTTAATATGAGTTGTTAATATTATTTTGTTTACCTACCCTTTGAGATCCAAATTAAATGGGCGACTTTTACTTGAACGTTCGGATACATATTATTTGTATGAGCCGTAGGCAAGACTCGCGGTAGTTATTGTCGCTATGACAGCGACTACAATAAATTGTGAACGAAAGACAGAACGTATATTATTATTGTAAAGGTGGGCAAAATAAAAGAACAGTTATTTTTAATTGCTTGAGTTTAATCATCATTAAGTCCATACATCAACAGGTAGTTAACAAACAAGATAACTCTAAACATAAACCAGCAGCATGTTAAATCGATAGGTCTGTAATAAAAAAAATACACTAAATTAGTTTTTAAAAAAAATTGAATATTTTTTTTTTATTTATTACCCGAGTTACACATAATATATAATGATTGTGTAACTTTTAATTTTTCCAAATAACTAATAAAAAAAAAAATCGATAAAAAAGTATCCTATATACTGATATGCTAGTACTCCTTATAGCTCACTAGCTGTAGTGGTAAACAATTACACTTTTGTGTTAACTATATTTTCAAATCAAGGAATGTTTAGCTATTTGTTTAATTTTATTTTAAATAATTATAAACAGCGAGTAATAAGCACATAAAAATTAATTAAATAACCAGTCTTAACATTATAGTTCAAACATTACTTTATATTTAACGTAGTTTTACAAATTAATTGAAAAAGCTGAGTTTGTAACAATAGGATTTATTAATTAAATACTTTAATAATAGTTAAGTTATTAACTTAATTAGAAAACTAACGGTTCACCTACTTAGTGAATTCCCGCCTTTGTATTTTCGTTATCGTAATAGTTTATTAAATTTTATATCTCAGTAATAATTATTAACGATAATGTGTTGTTAAAATATATATAATATATTTTGTTAACAAATAAGCTTAATAAAGTAAGATGGAATAAAAATTAGATAGAAACGAGATAGGACTTAAAATAGGTACGGACAACGATGGATTACTGAATAACTTTTCGTTGACTAAACAGAGAACACAAATGTATAGTTGTTGAATTTAACCTACCCCAACCAAATTTTCTTCGAAGTTTTTCAACGCTTATGTTGCACGTCAAAATTTATATTTTTTTAATCATAACCTACTCGGTAATAATATTGTAATCGCATCGTAGTAATAAAAATATATGAGCGTTCTACGGTATTGTGTGCATGCGATAACAATAATATTATCAATGGCCTACTGCGCAGGCGTGGTACCTAATAAGTGACATTTTAGCGAAAATGAGGTAAAAACTCTATAGGTACAATAATTATCTATTTAATTTTTCATATATGATGCACAAATGTTGTATGAGTTTCTCAATATTTTATTCACAAGATTGCATAATCGTTGTTTGGAATATGAAAAAAAAGCATTCCGTGTTCAAATGTGGTATACAATCACTTACAACAAAAATGTTTCAATAAAACTAAGTATATATTCAAATTATTGTCGAGGTTCAAATCAGTGACGCCAAACCCAATGATTAGGCGTTGCAGTCACTACACGTTGAGAATAATGGGAGAAGAATATTCGAAAAAAAAATATTTGATAACAGTGAGGTTGTAAGGGAATATAATATTTATACATAGGGCACTCGATTGCCTATTTGGTCACTCTTATGATTAAGTATACGCACTTCGTCACTTTTTTAAACGGTTTTTACCACTTCCAGTCTTTACGATAACTCGGTACATTAATATTTACAAATATTAACACCTAATACAACAACGACAACAACAACAAATATATTACATTTTGAGATTTGGAGAGAAAGTGAAAGGGTAAAATTATGCCCTGCTACAACTGAAAAATATGTTTTGAGCGCCACCGCTTCAAACATGTTAAAATAAATAATATAATTATAATAAATGTACTAGATGACTAATAAAAAACTTCTACGACTTAAACCCAAAATTTGTGTAAAAATTGTGTTCACTTTTGAATGCCTTTACTGAACAAATTGTTAAATGTCACTTACCACCTATGTGCGCTATAGATCATCGTTGTTATGTTGCGGCAAGGCATTTATTATTGTATTTTGTGTAACATGTGTCCGTCCGATGGGCATAATATCCCACTCGTCTCTTCGAAAACCACCGAAAGAGTAATCGTGTGCAAACGACGCGTTGTCGTCGTTATTATTATAAAACATTATCATTTATTATCATCATACAATATAAAAGGCGAAAGATGATTCCGTGTATGTATCGTACAATATATATATTGTATTGTTTAGGAAATAAGTTGTATACGAGATTGGAACAGCGGACAGCCTCGTGAATGAAAACTCGTTACCGGTTCGTCCTATTCGTGTGTATTTGTGTGCATACGTTACACGGGTAATGTGTAATCCTTCGATTATAAACACGAAATATCAACACTATCCGGACGACGTTAACGTCAACCGGTCAATAGTGGATAGTGTTAAAAGTCACGCATGGTGTTGGCGAAGAGTACAGATTGGTGCTCGTGTAAGAGGAAACGTGATACCAACAGATGTAAATATAATTCATTTAAAAGTGTTTTGCGCGATTTGAAGTGTCATAGGAACATGCTATGTAGTAATAAATAATAACGTTTCAATTCTATATTTCAAAAAAATAATTACGAAATACTCAATTTAATGTTATCATTAGCAATTCATTAAGAACTATATTTAGGTGTTTTAATCTTATTATTTAATAATATAACTTTTGAAATATATTTAATGTTGCCAGTAAATTAAAATTATTTTATTGTACGGTTCTTATTATTCATTATAAAATTGTTTTATCTCGTGATTGATACGTTATTAGAGTCGTTAAGACATTATCCAAAGGTTCTTGGCTGATGACACATTATCCGGCTAGTTCCAACATTACCCGTAACACACACACGTGGCTTGCGAAATGACACAGTACACTATTAAATCTAAATTAATATACGCAAAACGGTTGCTAAGATATTAAAAATAAAATATTGGTTCCGTGGTGAAAAGAAACATCAGTTGTTATTAGGTAGAAAGCTCAAAAAAAAAAAAAATTTAGACAAAACAGAAATAAGTTTAAAGCAGTGGTTCTTAACCGATGTTTTGCGGATTACTTGTGTTCTGTGGAATTTAAATAAGTGTTCCGCCAAAATGTTTAAATCAGTGATAAACAAAAATAGAATCATTAAATACACAAAGTATCTCATAAAAAATTGTGAATATTTTTTTTTAATACACAATCTGTAACAGCAGACACGATTATTTATTTATTTTTAATTTATTATTATTATTATTATTATTATTATTTTTTGATTTAAGGATTATTATCTAGCAGGTCTCTGCAACACCATTTGCGCTTAAGGTGACGAGGAGGGTTTTTAGGAATGGCTAATGTTACTAAATTTTTAATAAGTGGATTCGGATGAATATTAAGGCATAGATGGAATCGTTTATAGTAACTTTTGGTTTCTTCATTAATAATTTTCGTGTATACATGTTTATGTAAGATGTGATTTAATATATATGGTAGGGAATTGGTAATTTTTCTCAGTGTGATATTTTGGAATCTATATAGTTTATTCAGATATTTTTTTTAATTACATTTATTAATTGTATTATTCTTGGGTGACTAATATGTTTTGTGTTATATATTATGCATTAATAAATATATTATAAAATTAAAAATTTATATAAATACCGTTTTTTTATGGCCGTGTTCCCCAGAAATCTTAAAAAATGTCAAGTTTTCCGTCATTCGAAAAAGGTTAAGAACCACTGGTGTAATGTGATAATAGGTATAGTGTACATTTTAGTATGAATGTGTGTATACTAGGATGAGACGCTAAACAGGCACACCCCCATTTTTTCTTTTAATAATCAATTTTTTTTTTTTAATTTCTGATTTCTGGAAGTTTTAAAAATATACTTAAAGAACATATTTTCGAATTATTGAATTTTTTTTATACTACATACTTAAGGAGTACCCCGTGGATATAATAAGTGTCTGTTTTTCAAATGAGAACCCCTTTTTCAACTGTAAACTATTAAGCGGACAATTTTTCTCAAAACTTTAAGGTACCAAAATCAAAATCCAAAACGAATAGTTTTTGAGTTATTTAACTTTGTATACTGAGGATAACAGGTCCACGATAATGGGTTTGGAATACATGGGGCTATGAAAATTTCAAGACATTAATAATTCATATGAATCTATCATTTATTATAATTTATGAAAATGATTTAAATATAATAAATACTAAATCCAATACTATACATAATGTATTTTATATTTTTTAAACAACTTTTTTAAGAACTATTATTTTTAGTATAAACATTTTAATAACTGCAAAACAACTCGTTTAAATTTTGAATTAAGTAAATCAAACATTTATATAAAAATTATAGACTAAATAATTTAAACCTAGTAAAAAAGGAAAGATTTTATTTGAAAAACAGAAGTTTATATCGCCACAAGACACTTCTCTATTAATACAAAAAATCGGAAGAATCTAAAAATATGACCTTTAAGTATTATTTAAAAATCAGAACATGAATTAATTCATAATTAAATGAAATCATGGGGGTGAGCACTAAACATACTTGGTAAATCACCCTGTATATGTATCTACTATGGATGCCTTGCCATTTTCTCCCCCGTAGTAGAAACATTTATTATCCTTTAAAATATTTCTGCAATAAACGAGCCATGTATAACATATGCTAATTTTCATTTTTGATTCATTAAACACGAAATGTAAATTCCTAGCGTAAAAATCTAATGTTTCAAAATATGACGAAAAAATGTTTTCGGAATAGGTACCATTGAGATTACCATCTAATAAGATTATATGTATGTAACTATATTAATATAATAATCGTGGGCCATCAAGAAGTATTCATATTTCGTTTTACGAGTCTCATAAAGTTCAGAAACCGGAAACTCGGGATGTGTGTAAAAAAATATGAACAATACCTATTAATAAGTTATGCTGGAGGGCGATTGTAAAGTCAGTCCAAGAAAAAAAAGTTAAAAATATCTAATAAGAAAAATAACACTATGTCAATTTCTTATCACATATAATTAATAATTATCTCATATTATTTTTGATAACCATTTTGCATTATCCAAAGGACACCACAAGGAGGCAATTATCATTATGCTCCACAAATTATTTTGCTTTATTTTGATTTTCATGTTATTAAAAAATAGGTATATGAAAATTTATTATGGTAGGATTAAATTATATAAATTTAATAATCTATGTAAAATTAATTTTTTAAGTAGAAAGTCGCGTATTTGACGTATTCACTAGCAGATATTTCTTTATTTTTATATTTTTTAAACGTAATTTCTAACACTTATTTTTTTTTTTAATTTTAGAATTTTGAAATTGAAATGGTTCATGATAAACTATTGATTTTAATATAGGTTTTGGTTTGAATTTTTTTTATTTCGGTTATGGTCAATATATATTTGTAGATAAGTATATGTTTATCAGTGAAAATTATCGGGCGAGTTTACAATCGATTATTTTTATTACCTGCGATTTCTGGACTGAGTTTACAAAAAAACAAAAAAGTTAATCGCGATCCCAGAATACATATGCTTGCCCCCGCTGAAACAAAATTGCATCATATTATTATGATTAATGACCGAATACCCGTACAATCGTATATTTTTATGGCGTGTACTAAATCCTATAGAAACAAGCTACAAATCCAAATTAAGAGATGTAGATTATTTTAAAGAAAGTTTTATTTTACACTAAATTGCACGTTTCAGGTTTTTTTATAAAATGTACTAATTAGTACTTTTGTACAAATACATAATCTATTATAACATTTATTTTGTAATTTATATTACTTTAGCATTGCTGCATTGTATTGTTATACGAAGTATTGGACTATTACAACTAATAATATAATTATACATATATATATATATAAATCATCGATATGATATAATGCGATGTAATTAATCTTCTTTAAATTATCAAATAGATGTAGTTGAAATAGTAAGAGATTAACTTAAGAAAATTGAAAATGAAAAGGGACAAAATATACTCTATAAAAATTTCAAATCAGTAGGTAATTAAAAAAAAATTCCGGATATAATATTTTAAAATTATATAACGATTCAATAAAGTGAAAATGACGTAGATATAAAAAGAAAATGCTGCCATTATAAGCTGTTATAAATAATGTCCGATAACAAGTGTTGATTTAGAAAGTGTGTTTCACAATTAAAACACATATTAAATGACAGAACACATAATTTTGTAGAAAAAATCTTAAATATTGTGTGCATGATAATAAATTTTAATCAAATATTGTAAATCAGTTTAAATTTCATATTTTTATATAATACCTGATAGTTAATGACAACTAATTAAGAATAATAATATACAAAATAAATATCAATAGAAATAAAATGTTAGATACCTATAATGAAAAATTTATTATATAATTCGTAATTTTTTTTTTTTATTTTTAACAAGAAATATACAATCTGTACCCTTGGGCACAATAAGAATATTTGATATAATATAATAATTTGTACATGAAAACGTGATGGAAGAAGCCATCCATTGAAAGCACTACCTATTTGTTAATTAATAATTTTTTTTTATTTTTTTATAATATTATAATTATTCATTGAGTAAGTCTCGACACCAATTTCTTTTCAATCGTCATGAGGTATTGCCTGGTATTGTGCAAGAAGCTAAATTAGATATAAGGGGATTAGGATAATATGGAAGTCTGTTATGGAATCTTTTGTAATATGTTACTGCTTCAGCGTGAATTGTTTTAATATTTAAATCTGTGTGCAGAGTGTTGTTAGAGATATATGGAGGGGCATTAGTGATTAATCATAAAATTCTATTTTGAACGGTTTGAATTTTATTTACATTAGTTATTTTTGCATTTCCCCGCAGTTGTAGGCCATAAGTCCACGTGGGCTTGATTAATGATTAATATATGAGAAGTTTGGTGTGTTCATTAGTTATTAGTGTTTTAATTGAGCGTAGTCAAAAAAAGTTTAGGGCGAGTTTTTTAGTTTTGATATGAAGTCCCCAGATAAGGCGACGGTCAAAGGTTAAGCCTAAGTACTAAACCGAATGGGATGAAAGGATTGGTATATTACTAAGGAAGACTTCTGGGCAAGGAGGGAAACGAAGAGTGAGCGTAATGTGAATGGATTTTGATTGATTGACTAGATGATTTTTTAACAGTTCTGCTTTATCAGCGTCTGAAGATGCTAATCCACCGGATGGGTTTATTAGCGGAGTATTCGGAACTTGATGTTGAAGGGACTTTTTTAAGGCTAACCAAAGACTACCGTTTTTCGATGATAAATTTGGAAGGTAGTTGGCTTGAGTTTGATTTTTGTGACTACAAAGAATTTTTTTAGAGAGTTTGCCAGGTTATTAAAGTTACGCTTGAGGGATGGGAGGCGATATCGTTGATATAGGACCCTTGCTCTGCGTTTCTTTGCTATTAGTATACGAATATGTTCGGGAATTGAAAGGGAGTTGTTTACGCGCTGCCTGTGTGTAGTGCTAGCATCCCATACTGCAGTTTGAATAACATTCGTAAAATTATTAACGGCATCATCGATTTCTTGGGTGGTTTTAAGACTAATTTTAAGGTTAATGTTTTGATTAACTAAGCCATGGAATTTTCGCTTATCAGTGGACGAGTGGAAAAACTTTGGTGGAGAATAACGAATTGGAGGAACAGCACTAACAGTTAGAAGGATAACTGAATGGTCCGAGCTAGGTTCAAGTAGACTACTAGTCATGAAGTAAATATTGCTCGGTGTGTTGGAAACGAAAATGTCAAGTATATCGGGTTTTTTGTGAAGTGAGGTTGGCCAATAGGTTGGTCTAGGGGGAGCAAGAATCTTGAAGCCTTTTTGAGTTATAAAATTATGAAGTACCTTACCTCTAGGGTTATTTGTGCGGCAGCCCCAGCTGTGATGCTTGGCGTTGTAATCATCGCCTATAATAATGTTATAGCTAATTGTGCTAAAGTAATCAACATAATTTTGAAAGTTCATATTATGTCGTGGTGGAGAATATATTGCAGATATTGTGGTCGGTACGTTATTGAGGTGCATTAATATGACACAAGATTGTAAATTTGGTTGACAGAAGTTAGGAATGGTTTGGTATACCAGGGAGGCTTTGATATAAATTGCAGCACCTCCATGCGCAATATTATCTGGGTGGTTTGATTTTAGGAGATTATACCCAGTTATGGGAATATGGGAATATTCAGTGAAGTGTGTTTCTGATATTAGAGCAGCAATATCGATACGTTTTTCCTGTAGTACTACCTGTAATTTATTTTAGTGATTTTTGAGGCCGTTAGCATTAAATTGGAGAATCAGAAGTGAGTTGCTTGTAGGAGAAGACATTATTTTTAATCAAAAAGTTTTTTGATTACTTTGGTTAGTAGGGCGATTAAAGGATTAATTAATGGTTTAAACTGATCAATGAAGGTTGACATTATTTGGTTTATGTCTGGAGCAGGCGGAGGTACCGTATGATTGGAATGAGAATTGGAAGTAACTTGGGCGTAGGTAGGAGTCACCTCTAAAGGGTGTGTTGTGGAGACTTTCACTGTGTGGGTATCGTGTACATAAGTATATTTAAAGCTAAAATTATTAGATAAGTGATTACTTGATTTTGGATTTTTTCTTCGTTGTAGATCCTTGTAGATGGAGCATCCTTTGTAATTTGATGGGTGAACGCCAGAGCAGAGAGCGCACTTGGGTGGGCCATCATGGGTGTTTGGACAGTCAGCTGATAAATGATAACCACCGCAGCGAACGCAACGAACTGGATAGACACAGTACGATTTAGTGTGCCCGTATACTTGGCAATTAGTGCATTGACTAATAGTTTTAGGTTTATAAGGTTCCTTCACCTTAATTTTTATATGGAGAAGTGACGTGAGTTGGAAGATGTCGTTGAATTGGCTGGTTGGTTCATGGTCCACAAAGAACAGAGGTAGTGGATTTTTATTTACTTTGTGTAGGACGGCTGAGACCTGCCTGACTTCAAAAAGATGTTGTTCAAGCTCGGTTTTGATTAACTCTGACGGAGTAGTTGAGTGAAGATTGCGAATGACAACTCGAGTTGGTTTGTCTTCTTTGAGCTAGTATGTGTGAAATTCAGTTTTTTCTTCTCTTAAGAAGCGGACTAGAGTTCTGTATGAATCTGGATTTGTTGTCATAATTTTGAGGCGGTCTGCCAGAGCTTTACAGAGGAAATTGTCGACACCAATTATCTCAATGAGTTTAGTGCACAGATCAGTAAAAGTAACGTGTAGTAGTTTTAAGAATATTGGTTCGGGCAGAGCGATCTTAGATTCAACATTTAGGGATGCCTCAGGTTTTTTAATATTAGTATTGATTGTATCAATCGTTGGGAGCATAGTCTCATGATCATTTTGTGATAATATTCCTTAACGATTTGCAGTTAAAAAAAACTTTTTATTTTTATTCATCGGTATTCGTGAAGAGTTTTGTTCGGAAAACTTGAGTGATTTCGTTTACCGTCATTTAATGATTGGACTTTGGTCCAATTATTCGAATCGTAATCCATATTTTCGATAACGTTTTTAAGATCATTAGTCACATTTGAATGAGTAGATAGTGTATTATTATTATTTTTTTATTTTTCTGTTTCGGTGATATATTAGGAGGCCGCGACATATTGTCTTGAGGGTAAGGTCGTTACGCATGTTGCTGCGATATGCGACGAATATTGTTATTGTATAAACAGTAATTAGTTGATTTTAACACACAAATATTTTTTTTTTTATTTTGAAAGGACGCACGTTGAGCGCACTTGCACTTTTATAGTTATATATTATTATAAACTTGTCGATTTTGAATTTTTACGTAGTAAGCTTGTCGTATTCGAACACGAAATGATAACGGGAACACAACAATTAAGAGAAGCAACGATATACGTGTATAACGGGCAAGGTGCAAATCGCGACTGATATATAATTCATAATAAAAATTTGTTTTTGCACGATTTTGCACATCTCAGGATTTTAACTGTATTTTTTTAGGTGTTAGCTACTCTGTATTATTTACCCAAGTATATTGTCAGACACTCAGACACCAAACGCGACGAGACACACCCCCGTAGTGGTAATGTTACGACGTAACGTCGTTGTCACAGCAGCAGCTGCCAATGACGTATATCGACACGATGTGTCCTGTCGGAAGCCAATGCGAAATGCCAATATTGAAATAATAATAATATTATTGTCATTATATTATACGTTTTGACGTCTGCGCCACTGGTAAAACTGGATCTAATCGCGACCATCGATTATAATAATAGTAATATCATAATATTATGGTAGAGTATTCTGACATTGCCGTCATCGCACGTCATCGTCGACGCAGTGTCATTCATATCATTAATATTATATTTTTTACAAAACATATTGTAAAAATAAAGTATTCGTTCACTGCGGTAGCAATGCGCAGAAACGAAAACCTGCGGTACACACGTTTGTTTTCAATTTTATTATTTTACGTGGTATAATAATCTTATAATTGATAGAGGTATTCAAACTCGCAGCTCCCAGGTTAGGAAATTACAATATACTTAGGAGTGACAGTATAATTGTGTTGATATTGCGGTATGACTAAAAATATTGGTTTCACTCTTTTTTTGTTTATAATTGAAAAATATATTATTAACAATTAAATAATATAATAATTCCGCACACAAAAACATATCTAGAAATGAAAAAGCCAACACAGCAGCTCATGAAGCTGCTACTAATAATAACGTCCTCAAAATATAACTCTCATATCTCAAGGACACGATCAGATGCGCCCTAGAAAGGAGCAATAAAACACACCAACTACTATAGGACCAGGAATCCAATAACAAACTTCACCAAATCAAGACACTTTTAACTCCAAGTCCGTATCCTGCATCTTGTACAAGACGAGAATAAACAATATGGTCACGTATAAAAATCGGCCACACAAACATCACTCACGTACACCTAATGAAAAAAGAATCGAGACCCACATGTGAATTGTGCAACATATCTCTAATATCTGTAAAACACCTCCCCTTTGAATTCCCATGCTCAGCCGAAGAGAGAAAAATCTTCCCACAGCGCCAACGAACCCAGAAGATATTATATCTATAAAAAATTTTAAATTGTTAATGTATTTCCTTAAAAATAACAATTTGTACAATCGAATTTAAAATTTAAATATCCCCTAATGTTATCATCACTATTATTACTTTTACTTTCATATATGATAATTATAATGAATTTATATATTTTATTAATGTAATGTAAATTTTTTTTTTCCCGAGTAATTACTTTAGTGTTGAAGCCGTATTAATAATTTAAAAAAAAATAGTAATAATGTGTCTGCAAAATATACCATTTAAGTAAAAATGTGTTCATATTACCCTGTATAATATATAAATATAAATATTTTTTATAATCATTATAGCGATATTATGGAAACGATAACGAAACAGGCGACCATTTGAAGTTTTATTTTTAGTACCTTCAACCGAAGTCGTTATATTATATTATCGCCCTTATTATTGTTTCAATTTTTTCTTAATAATTTTAGAGCCGTCAAAAAATATTGCGAAGACACAAAAGAGACACAGCGTGAAAAATTTTGAATACCCCTGCTAGTGCTTTTATAATTGTATAGTAGTTATATAACATGACATTTTAAAATGTTTTTAATGCAAGATGCGCACTTAATTTTTCAGTCAATAGACTTATAAGCTTATAACATTATAATACACTTTCTCGTGAACATTTTGTAAGTAGTAAATTTCATTTTTTTTTTTTCCATTTTAAAATCGCTAGATTGCTATGACAACTGCAGTATTCATACGCACTCAGTACACGCGTAATCAACGTGATTTCTATCTTTCCTCGTCCAAGAATATATCAATGGACAATTATTCTATTTTACTATTATCTTATAATATTATTATAATATTATATTCGTCAGACATACCAATTTATAAGTTTTTTTTTTACATAGTCGTAATAATATTGTATTACATGATAACAATATAATGTTTAAACGGCGTTATGAGTAGGCAATTCAGGTACACCACAATTAAAATCAACTTATTTATTTAATTCACAAATCTATGCAATGATATCCGTGTAAAAACCTGATCGTTTGGTTCTTTGAAATTGTAAAAAAAAAAAAATACAGAAGCAAAAATCAGCTGGTAAGAAACTACAGGAAAATGTCCAAAAGTTTATTTAAATCGTGTGAACAAAAATTTGAATTACAATAAACTTAAAGTTATGTATAATAATACGGAGTAGTGAGAGAGTCGATAATGTACAATTTTAAACTAAACATAATTATTACCTACGTTATATTTGATATTACATGAGAACTAGAGCTGTATAAATTGCAAGAAATATAAACTGGAAGGGGGGAGGAAGTCAAAAATGTAAAACAATTTTTTTTTTTTTACGAGCGATAAAAGTATAAAGCAATTAATAATTAATATTAACTGAAATAGCGAGAAGCATGCTCCCGGCACCCCCCCCCCCCTGTGGGTGCCCTTGAGGCCCTTGAGAAATTATTGTTGACTTTTAATATTTACTGCACAACGATGCCACGTTGTCATTAGGTCGTTATATATTATTTTATATTGTCAAGCGAGATTGAAAACTTATTGACAGAATCCACATTTCATCATATTAGCACAGATTAGCAAATATAAACGAACTGGACAGTGTCAATAATTTATTGTTATAGTATGTACGATCGACCGTTTTACATTTATTATTATTAATTTTTTTTTTTTTTTTACAAATAAAAGTTAAGTGAAACTTGGCTAACAGTATTTTTTTTATAAATACAGTCGGCCGACGTGAATATCACCCAATTTATTACATTTTTTTTTTTTTTTTTTTTTTTTGTTGTTCTCGCGAGTATTTGAATTATGTACAATTGATTCAGTTTGGTAAGAACTAATTTCATTTGAATAAAGATCTTCGGGTAAATCACTTGATGAGATCTTATCTATAAAATATAAAAATAATTTATCTAGCTAAATTATTTCATCGGAAGAATATTTACGTTTAAATAATTAAGACATACGATTTTGAGTGAATATTTCCATATAGTATACATATAATATTTCCCTATACATTGAACAGCTCTCGTGAGTATTAAGATTAGGCACCCAATAATACCCGGTTTAATTTGCTTATTATAATATTTTTAAACGTGATATTATAATATTGTTGGATTAAATTACCTAGATATGAAAATGGAATACACTCGTATTTATGGTATGTACTTCAGTTTCGGCAAAACAACAAAATAAAGTTAAAACTGCGTATGACCTTATACCTATTTATATGCCTACCTCGCTTGTGTAATTACTTGATCGAGTTAATTTTTATATTTTTTTTAACTATGTAGGCACTTAACTATTCAGTTTTTATAACCACAATTAATTAATGTTTCCCAGATTTAACCATCCGTTGGCCGTGGAGTGTATAATTTGCGTTCAATGCAGCGTAGCACCACACTTTTATGTATAAAGTATAAATGATATATACACAATAATATTCATATATAGTATACTGCAGTAGGTTTCGCTCCGTGTAATATAATATATTTCAGCTGGACGACTATAGACCAAATAGAAATTTTCGTGGATAGAGAATAATAAAATATATAATCGTAACGTTTTAGACCAATTTTCAAAATGTTCTTCCTTTCGGCGTGTACGTGCATTATAATTTTTTTTTTTTTTTTTTAATGGTAACACATTTTATTTTTAACAAATTCAAATAGTTTTCAATAAACTTGTTTTCTATCTCGACAAATGAATAGCTTACAAGAAATTAAAATTTTTTGTTGAAAGAGAAAGGGGTGTTTTGTCGAAGAGAAATTAACTTTTGTATTATGGTAAAAAAATTATTGCTAAAACTAATGAAATGCGAAAAAATAAAGACATCCGGTGATTAGTGGACTGGACGTGAAATTAAATAAGAATATAATAATATCAACAAACAACTAACCATCAAACTTGTTTTAAAGAAAAATCTTTATTTGTTTACATTTTAAATCGCTGACGCTATTTTTTTTTTTTTTTTTTACTGATACATCTTTGAGATGGAAAAAAAAATTACTCGATTAAGTTTCTTGAAATAATATTTGTTACCATTTAAAATTATACAAGACATATTTATTGGACATAAGTGCCTACACAGAAAGGAAAATAATTTTGAAAATTGGCCCAGTATGTGTATTGTATTTTAGCATCTTTTGTTTTCATCAAAACGTCTCATTTCAATCTTAAGTCATAATCGAGCTGAAATATAGTATGTTTAGTAATTATTGTTATTTATTCAAATCAAAAACAATAATTATTTATAAATTTCTAGTTGTTCATCAATTTTTTTTTTTTTTTGATTTCCATCGATTAATCATTAATTGGTAAAAAAATAAAACATTATGTTTAATAAATTCGAAATGTATTTCGATATGATATCGTGATGCTTGGAATTATATCGTTGGCCATCATCGCTGGTATTTATCATCTAAATTGGGCGTGTTCGACCTTTTGGGAAGACCAGGCCACATCAGGTAAGTAAAAGTTGTCGCGGGCCACGTACGTTTTTATAATAATATACGTTTTATTTTTTCGCTATCGTGTATAATAACGATAACGCCATTCATATACTATTAAACAAATATACGGCATGGGCACCTTATAATATCATTGATTATAAACACTAGTGATTATAATCAATGCTTATATTAATAGGTTTTATTTTTAATCATTTTTTTTTCGCACAATATATATATGTATATATACAAGTATTGAGTAATCGATGGTTTTGAAACTTACGTCGGGGCCACATCAAAACCTATCGCGGACCGCGAGTTGAACACCACTGATCTAAACGAAGCACTGCACAGCAGTATAACAGGTTATGTATTATAATAATTCGCCCGCACTAAACTCTATAATAATACGCCTATTATAGCAGGGGTAGCCAAATTTTTTTTTTTTTTTTTTTGATTAAGATCTACCGAAAATGTGTTTTTCCTTTGAATATCGTCCAAAAATTATGTTTTTTGTTATTAAATCTTTGTCGCCTATATAAATACTAAACACATTTACATGATTAATAATACAAGATGAGCATTTACCCCTGTCTGATTGTAAAATCAGTCCAATTATTGTTGGGCTGGTTGTTGGTGAAATAACACATCCACATTTTTTCTAGTTTTGAGGGAATAATATAATAATATTGTGTAAGCATTGGAAAACTATAATCGTGATAGTAATTAATATTTCTAGTTTTCTAGTCGGACGCTGATACTATAAAAATTATGTAACGATCACACTTAAATTTATCCATGATAAAAAAAAACCTATATAATAGAAGGTACCTATTTAAAATTTTTCGATATTTTAATTACGTTTTAGCAGTTTTATATTGTTATTTAATTCGTTCGACCGCTTTAGAAAAATATAGAATGATGTCACGGAAGTACAATAATTGCATTATATTAGCTAATCCACGTATTTCTTTCCCGTAAAGTGAGACTATTTTTGTGTCTCAGATACGTATAAAGTTATGTAAGACGGGAATCGTATCGAGGATAAAAATGTGTAATAGTGGAAATATTAGCTTGCGAGCGAAGCGATTTGTTTCTTTTTTTTTTGTTTAGTTAGGTAATATGGACTGGTAAAAACGTTTGCCCATTTCTATAAACAAATTGAAACGGCGCCACTGACTATCGTGTGAGAAAATGGCATTTCACACAAACAGATTTATCTGTAATATTATGACGTGTGTAACTGTATTTACTAAATAATATGTAATAAGTAATGAGTTCTGACAAAAGGGGATCACCATCGACCGTTTGGTCGCCCCCGGCCTACGTATATAGTATATATGTTAATATTTGAATAATGTTGAAATTAACCGGATAATATGTCATTAGCTAAATTTTAACATTTCCAGCGACGTATATAGTTAATATGTTGGATGATGTTAACATTAGACAGATAATATGGCATCAACTAAGGACCTTTGGATAATGTCTTAACGACTCTAAAATGTATCGACCACGGGATAAAATAAATGTTATATTAAATAATAATAAGAGTCACGAGATAACATAACTTTAATTCACTAACAACGTTAAAATATAATAAAGACATAATTATCAGTAGAACTATAAAAGACATACTAAATAATTTGAATCGTGAGATTAAATAATTTTAATTTACTACCCAATAATATTAAATATATTTAAAAAGTTTCGTTATTAAATAATAATAATAATAAAATATAATATAGAGTTTTTAATGAGTTGCTAACGACATAACATAAGTTGAGTGTTTTGAAATATGGAATTAAAATGTCATTAATTTTCCTTTGCGTGAACACCTTTTGTACCCTCGACCACCGCCGCCGTAACTTTTAACTTTATCCACTATTGGCCGACGACTAACGTTAACATCGTCCGAATAGTGTTGATATTTCGTGTTTATAATCACGTGAATGATTACACATTAGCCAAAACGTATGGCTCACGTCCACATCATCCAAATGTTAACATCGCCCGTGACACGTACGTACAATATTACTTGCACCGGTAGTTCGCGCGCTCGTTTTGTGATTATATGCTTTTATCGTAGGTAATGTATTTCCAATTGTTTTTTTCTTCGACCCGTAAACATTATCTCGTTGTCTACGTCGACACCAAACGGTTTACGATTTTTTTTGCGATTTACCGTGTGGAGCGTGGAGCGGACCTGTCGTAAACTCAGGTGGTTGCGCGGGTGCGGTGAGGTGCGGTGTTGCGGCGGCCGTCGTCGCCGCGACCAAAGACGTTCGGGACAGGAGGAGCGCATATTATTGAACCTACACACACGCGCGCGCGCGCATAATAATATTATGTACATATTATTCAGAGATAATAATAATATTATTATTATAATACAGTCGGACGCGATAATAATTATTATTCCGAACGTGTTTTTTCACGTCCTGTGTGTGACACACACACACACATTTCTCGGTTGTGCGTATGTCGTAAAATCTATATTTATATACGTATATACTATACATAGGCACACGTGCATAAGAAGTACTTGTACACTTGATATTATAATAATATACATATTGTACACATACATCTATATATATAAATATATTTATATTGCGCTCGACGTGTACCGACGATGCGGTACGATAACGTAATATTACAATATTCAGAAAAAACGTCACTTTCCTCTTCTGATGTTTTCACCGCGGAGGCGTAGACGTGTGTGTGTGTGTGATTACCGTTTTATTCGCAGCGCGTCGATAAGACGTGTTAATTACGATATTCTGGCCACAGAGTTTATGGCGTGTAAGTACGTAGTCGAATAGGATTTTGGCTACAAAATTATTTTGTGATATTTCAATAGAGAACACAAATCACACTTGGACGAGAAATAAATCTTTAAAATATATAATATGTGCTGGTTCGAATGAAATGAATTTGTCGTTTCGCTCAGAATTGAATGTAAACAATTTCGACATCAATAAATCCACAACGAGACAATATTAAACGTATATGGTTTTAAAGTAGGCATTAAATTGTATTATCATTAAATATTGTGTAACATACAAACACAAATATAAAATGGTTTAATTTTTATCGTTGTCGAATGACAATCCCAATTGCCGTTCTACAATTATTATATAACCGTGCACTGTTCAAATTATTCAGAAATATAATTTATAAATGATAATATATAAAACGAGGAAAGTAGGTGTTTAAATTCTTAAATGTTAGAGACATGCGCGTACCCACTAACCGCTTGCATAAATATTAAATTTTATCGTTGCCGCGACGGGTTTTTGCGGTGCTATTGGAGGAATAGCATTAGATTCGAGTTATAGGTAGGTAGGTAGGTAGATAGGTAGGTTTTCAACCGAAACGTATATTATATACAATTATAATGTTGCAATAAGTATATTATATGAACTTCATATCGGAAAGAATGTTGTCAAATCGCTGAGGCAAAAACGCACATATTAGAAAAAAAAAATAAAATAAGTGGTAAAATACTTCAGCTATTATTTGCAACAATATATATATATGTAAGCGAGTATAATTTATATATATATATATATATACATTAAATTATGCGTCTTGTATATTACACTAATTGAAATGTAAATATAGAAAGCGATACACATGTGCGCAGGTTTCTTATAATATTATACGAATAACCTATTCGGATGTACTTCCTTTTTATCTTAAACGTGTAGTTGGCAAACGGATCGTTTGATTGCGATAATAATAATATTATCCGCATCCAGGGCTGGTTTTAAGGGAGGAGACACCGGTGGGCAATTGCTCGGGGACGGAATGCTTTGGGGGCGAGAATTTTTTTTCAGATAAAATGAACAAAAAATTCAATTTTTCTCTATAAAAAGGACATTAAATTTACAAATCTTAGATATAAAAATACAATTTTTTATAAATTATTTACAAATAATTTGAAATTTTCGTATTTTTGACGAATATTTTTTAAATTCTAACTTCAGGCGCTTATAAAAAAAGAATCGTGAATTAACGCTCGTGTTCTATTTTTTAATCACACTAATAAAAACTAATGAGAGATCTCGTATTCAATTTTTAAATTTAAAAGTTTGGCCATCGCTGTACTGAGATATTAAAAAAAAAAATATTGAAAATGAACACCGTGACTTTTGAGCCCGGAGCTGCAAAATTTCTAAATACATCTCTGTCCACATCTTAAACGTTTAGTGCTGGTATCCACCTCTCATCGAGCTAATGATGATAAAATAAGAAATTAATAATAATATTTATATACGCTGTGATATCATAAATTTTACGATTCGATTCGATTATATTTTATTTTAATTTTAAAATTAATAATATCATAAAGACTCCTAGTCGTACGGAAACGGGTTAATCGATGAAACGATTCCAAAAAAAATCATTAATACCAGTAAATATTAAAAATATCTTTAGGTACACACATAAAAATTGTTAGTTGTTTTAACTCCAAAAATAGTTGATTGTCCAATACATTCGAGCGTCGATTTTAGCTTGGAATTCAATGAGTGTTGGTTTTACTATTATTCAACATAATTAAAATGACTCCAAATATACTTTGAAGACAAATGCAGTGTAGTGCTATTTTAAGATTTAACGTAGTAAAATTAGCTTTCTTAATGTTTTAAATTGAGTTTTTAAATTAGTTTTAAATTGACACTTCGCTGCAGTTAAAACAACTCCCAAGATATGGAACCATATAGTTAATCTCCATAAAATAAAAATAAAGAAAATTCGCCACTCTTCGAGTATACGAACCCGCGTCTCAAGGCATGCTACTATACTGCTTAGACACATCTAACCCAACGCCTTAACCTACCTACCAACAAGGGACTATATGTACAACTGCTGGTCGAGACAAAATATACCTATTAGGCAAAGGAATGCTGTAAACTAACAATAATGTATACCCTATAGGTGCCTATGGGATACACATAGTGTTTGTGGGAAAAAAATGAAAACCTTCGTGCGTTTTAATTTCTATTGGGCTCGGCGGCGTTACTCGCGCATCAAATACTCGTATTGCGGCCAGATTGTGGGCCGCCGCCGCCGCGATTGTCCGACAGGAAAATTATACATATTTTAATAGTTGCCGTATGAGACCCTCCTCTGCAGCAGCAATATCGGCGACGACGCGATAATATATTTTATAATATTATTATATTAATACAAAAGTCGGACGTTGGTTAAATACTCCTGGCAACGACGACGACGATTATAATTGTTATATTGTTCCCGATAATTCCGGTCTGATCGATATTCATATGAGTGTGTGTGCGTTTTAAAGACCCCCCCCCCCGGATAGGTCCCTCCGAGCGCTAAATTGATTATAATAATGATACACTCGGATAATCGATGATTATAATATTATGGATTACCTTATGGACAATTTGACCATCGGCCATTATATATTGTAAGTGCACACACACACGCACGTTAAGTCTCCGGACGTTTAGCAGTCCTGAGGTGACTCGATGTGCCACGAAACGTGTTTTTTATTGGTTGAATTGATGCAATTATCAAACGCTATTATTATTGTATTATATATAAATTCGGACGATTACAAAAATTATTGTTTTCGACTTTTATCTCTATAAACGATGCTGCGTTTGATTTTAAAATTTGGATGTCTGGCATTTAAAAATTGTACTTGTATTGGACGTAAATAGGTACTATAAAAACTATATATTTTATAGGATCTACACGAATTACGATCATTATATATAATGTATATAAACGTGTATAGATTATGTACCAATACTTTTATTATATATATTTTTATTATTTCACGCGAAACAAAAATATGTTGAAAAATGAAATATATGTGAAAGATGTGTGTGTGTGTGTGTGTGTGTGTTTAATATAAAGACGCCGCTCAGAAAGTAAAATTCCCAAACAATAAAATATTTTGACCATAAAACATTTTCACGCGGTATAAAAAATAAAACCATACTTCGGCTATGGTCGTATAGTTGAGATACCTAATTTATACCCAATATAAAATTACATTTTTTCTGTATCAAACAATTTTTACATTTTTTTTTTTTTTTTTGATATCACAAATACGAAAAAAAATTTAAGATTCTAAAATCTGTTGTTTTTATGTTTTTCGAATTTCAAAATCATTTCTTATGAAATAATAACAAAAATACTACAATACAGTCAATATTTAAATTTTAAAAATATATTATTTTAATATTTTAATATTTCATATTTTTTTTTACGTTTTTATTGTATATGAAACATGCGGTGTAATCTAATCTTAAATTTTTTTAGAAAAAATGTAAATCTTTTTAACTATGAGCTGCAATTGAAAATTATTCTATTCAAACAATTCTAATTTTTCAGAATTTATGAAATGATTAGTTTATAAATTATATTATTTTATTTCAGAAAAACAATATCTTTTTTTAAAAAATTGTTTTCAATTATCATACAAATCTAATAAATCATAATTAAAATGCTACGTTCAAAGTGAAATTAATGAAGTTGTATTAAGACCTTAAGTCCTGTAATTAAAAATGTCTACCATAAAAAAGGTTTCACTCAAAGTTAGATTCACGGAATAGAATAGATTAGAATTCAGAGTTTATAAAACAAAATTAGAAAAATTAGAATCGATAGACTGTGATTTTATACGTATATATAACAGCTTAAAAATCGCACTTTAATAGGACGCAACATATGTGATTATGTCATTTAGCATAATACTATATTAAAATATTGTGTTTGTATTATACAACTCAAACTCAAGCGTTTTTTTTTTTTTAAAAATCGACAAATTGAAATTTTAGATTTATAACACATAATATGTAACATTATATATTATTTGTTCCGAATTAAATACACCACACACAATAATATGTGACCAACATAATATTGTTGTATTACTATTGCTGTTCATTGCGTCTACCCCGCTCCTTCGCCAAAAATAAAGCTAAACAAATATTCACACTGTCATAATACACGCCTATACAAACGCAAATATACACTTATTATTATTATTTTTATTATCATTATTATACTGTACGCGTGCGAGAAAAAGTACTTTCATTTAAAACAAACGCCGACGTGATATTTTAAATGGTAAAAACTCGTTCACCTACGTTATAAAATAATTCGTTTACCCGAACGCAACATAACGTCGTACAACCTATACCTAAACCTACACCTAACCGCTATAATACCGTTTTTGTAGTAAGGCAAAAAAAAAAAAAAAATTACACCCATTTATAAAAGTAACAATAAACAGCCATAAGGCATGTTTGCAGGACTCGTAATATAGTGGACAAGGCAAATGGCTGCATTACCGCTATATTATATTTGTATCGGAGAAATGAGAGTAACTATAATATAATACGTACATAATATACGCGTATATTAATCGTATCGTAAACGATTGGAAGATGCGAATTTTTGAGAGAAAATTCTACTTTCAAAATGCGACCACAAACAATAATTAACGACACGGCAAATCAACAGGGTTATAATACACCCTTATAACCTTAATAATTATACCTTATAAATTATATTTTAATATCCTTAAAATCGTATTCGAAAACGAAACTTGACATTGCAGTTATGGAAAATGAATTCCCGCTACCCGTGAATCTTAAGAGGAGGTCAATATTTGTTTTCTCTCTTAGGACCATGCGTAACATAGATTAAACGCTTGCAATCGTTTTTTTATGACTTTTGAGTGATCTTAGAGTAAAATCACCTATTACAAAAATTATAGAAGATAATATTTTTGAGGGTATGACACATCGGTCGTTATTTTATTATACCTATTATTTGACTTTGTATTCGACTTTCAAAATTAAAAAAAAAAAAAAAAAATGTATAACACATTTAAATGATTTCTTAATTGTTTTGAGATAATATTTAGACAAATCGATATGTCATGCACTCAAAAATATTATTCTCTATCATTTTTGTAATGAATTATATTACTCTAAGATCATTCAAAAGCATAAAAAAATGATCCTGCGTAAATGCATTTGGTCTATGTTGTGCGTGAGCTAGAGAGAGAAAACAAACAGTGCGCTGAAATCCTCTAAATAATTATACCTTATAAATTATTTATATCCTTAAAACCGTATTCGAAAACGGAATTCGAGTCGTTGAGAATTTAGACAGTGCAGTAATAGCTATCATTTAAATAATACGCCTGTAATGTGAAACCTATATGTGTATTTTGTTTTTAATATTTGTCAAAAAATTATAGCATAATGTCATTTGAAATAATATGTTTGAAAATGTTCAATTAAACATAACCACATTAAAGACATGTGCAATTTGTAAAATTAATTCACGCTACCCATAAATCTTGAGAACATAAATATATCTTTATAGTACACAAATACTGCAGTTTTAATAGTTCAGAAACGTGTGCGTGGTATATAAACACAAACTGCATATAGTGACATTAAACTTTTGCAAATGCAATTAAAATTTTTATTTTCATTTAAGTCGTGTATTACAATATATTTTAACGTCGTGGATAATCTCTTATATTATGGGCAGATCTATAATATAACTCATAATATAATGGGTACCTAAAATGCATTCCACTCGTAAAATAGTTCGATAATATCGTTTCAAAAATTATTGTGCTGCAGTAGTACAATATTATAATCAATGCTGGGCAAGTTAATTAATTGTTTTAACTCGTTAAGTTAATATAGACATTATATACATTTAACTTAAGTTTAAAGTTAAAAGTTAATTTTGAAAAAATTAACCTAACTTAGTAAAAGATAAGTTACTTTTTTTTATGTAAAATTAATTATCATACCTCTTTATTAAAGCTTAACAAATGACATAATTTAATGGAGGTCTTACTATTTTTAAAAATGTATGTAATCATATTAATTATAAAATATAACAAAGCCCCTACGATTACCTCTATAGTCCTACAACGTTTTTGTTTAATAATAACATTATATAAACATATTTTCTATAAATGAGCAATTAAAATATTATAATTTATTATTTATAAAAACTATGAATACTATACAGTATACATTATTTATATTAAACCTTTTCGTTATTTACTCGTAACTAAGTACTTATTACGTCATATCCATTGAAATCTCAATTACAAAAATAATGCGAAACACTTGCGACAATTTACAATTTAGAATTTATTTAGAACACAGAATAAAATAACATAAATATTATTTGATTTTTCAGACAATTATTATTTTTTTTTTTTTTATATAAATTATAAATTTTTAAATCTATGAAATTTATATTGGGAAAAATAAATAAATAAATTCGGTAAGTTAGAAATTACTTTAAAAATAAAAACAAAATCGTTATTTTAGAAGTTACTTATGAAAATAAAAGTAACTCGTTAAGTAACTTAACTTTAACATTTTAACTCGTTAATGCCCTGTCTCGATATTATATCTTTCGACGGTCTAAACTCTGAAACGGTAGCACATTAATCTAATTTATTAACAGTTATATTTTTAACACCGCACAGAAATGTGAACATTTCCTTTTGGTTTTTTTTTTCACTACCTGCAACGATTTATTTTGTTTTCTATATACTATACACGTGCCAGAGCAGCCGCTAGTTATGGAATCGTATAATTTATTTACGCGGAATTAAAGAAAACTATGAAATCCAATAGTAGTTTTAAAATAAGTCGTTATAATAATATATAAACGTACGTTGGCGCAGTAATAAACGCGTATTATAATAATAATAATAGTAATAATATACGCATATGAAATCAAATTAAAATTGTTTTTATTTTTTAATTGAAATTTAATATAATATTTTAATGAGACCGATATCGTTTATTTACAATATAATTACGCACGTGAAAACGCCGTGCTGTATTTTATACAAGTAATATATAGAAGCGGATAGTGGAAAATTAATGTTCGAACGACACATGAATATTATTATAACGCGACTTAACGCGTATTATGTTGTAATAATATTATTATAGTATATATATATATAATAGGAGCCATACATATTATTACAATACTTGTAACGAATCCGATTTAAAACGTAATCACATAAAATATACACCCCTAAAGTCGCGACTGCACCTAACTGCACCGCAATGAGCACACACACGCGCGCGCGTCGCACATATTATTATAGTGTACATTAATAATAGTAATGACATGTTTTGTTTTGTTTTTTTTTCTACCCGGACAGTTAATTATACGGCCGAGGAACAGTATGATGTTATAATATTAATACGCATCGTTATGCAAACTGCAAAATAATATTACTCGAGTGGCTACGACTCGTTATGTATGTATATATTTACGCACGCACACTGCAATATAGCCAAATCGCCTTTGATACAGTAATTACAATATTATCGTGGGTAGACGAATGACAAGGATTACGCAGGTGCAACTGATTCAGCCCCCCCCTCACCACCACCATGCTTTAATCGAGCACTCTTTGGCACCCCCATTGTAAAACGCCAAAAACAATGTGAAAATTAACGGTATCTTTTTCGCGTACGATTTTCTCTTATTTTACGATCTTCTGAAAAGAAAAAAAATTCAAAATGAGGTTTTTCCTGACTTAATTAAGTTGCAGTTACAATTCCAATAAGTTCTGCGACGCCTGTACACGGTTTTTTGAGTATATGTAAGAAATTAAAAATTGAATTAGTACTGCAATAGTATGTTAGAGCGGTGGTTTAATGATTTGTTCGTTTTTAATATGGAAAGGCGTGTTGCAAGTATCATAAAAACAAAATCAGTATGGATTATTTAAATAGGTATCTATATACATAATTTTAGCAGCCCTTAAAGTAGCGCCCACCCTATGAGCTGCAGGCGTTGCACATTGAAAATAAGAGAAAAACGATATTCAAAGAATATTATATTTAATAATAGAAACATGTCGGGAAAAATATTTATATAGATCACTTTTTTGTCACTTTTCTGATTATAAATTCAATAATTTAAGAAGACGCCACACCCACGTGTGTTGTCTCCGTCTTGCAAATGTTCAACAAAATTAAAAATTGTTTTGCGCAGAATAGAACCACTCGGGCTGTAGCCATAACTGAGAAACGAAATTTTCATCCCATAAAAAGGAGAGCTTTGGCTGTGGTTTTTTTTCGTTCCGATATCGAAAAAATAAAAAAGATTTTGCACAGCCAAAGTTTTCCTGATGGTGAAAATTTCGTTTCTTAGTTATGACTGTAGCCTTCTAGGTTCTTTCTAGCGCAAAACAGTTTTTACTATGTTTTACATTTGAAAGACGGAGGCAACACATGCTGGTGTGGTGTCTTCTTAATGACTTTCTTAAATAACTTAAGCCATTTCCAACTCTGATGATACCTATTCTTTGGTATATTAATAGTTAGTATAACCAAAAAAATACCATTCAATTTTGAGTTTTGGAAGCGGTAGGTGGATAAAATTATTATGTTTTGCTACACCTGAAAAATATGTCTTGAGCGCCACTGATGATATCGCACGATGGCGATCAGACGGCCATAGCTCCTCTCCACTCCCTCACTAAGAAGTGCGTATTATTATATATATATATATATATTTTTTTTTTTATAAAACTTAAAAGCCGCCGAAACCGAGTTTTTTATAAATTCTATGTATATAGTTTTATATCTCGTGAAAATGTGTGATGTAAATAGGTACGTGCATGAGTAAATGCCCATACGACGTAGGGATCCTGTAGTAGATAACATTAGTATATACTTGACTGTTCTGAAAAAATAATTTAAAACAAATTATTAATGTTTCTTAGTATGCCTGTATAAAATATGTTATATTGTTTAACCGCCGCTTTTTAGTAACATAAATCGAATAATGTGTGTATGAAAGACGCCGTACACATACAAATTATTCAAACATGTTAATTTCCTATAGGAATTAGTGATGGAAATTAAGTTTCTGGATTCCTCCGCATTAATTTGCGAATTGAGGGTAAAAGAGGGTCGCGTGAACTTCAAAACTTGGCTTACAAATCCATATGTACGACACGGTAAAAGTTCACAAAAACAAAAATCATTGAAAATGTACGTAATATTACGTGATACGCGGGCGGTGCCGTTTAAATAGGAGAGCCGTTCGAGTTGAAAACCTTCTGTGTTGCAGAGGGTCATACTCATAACAGTAACAATAATAATAATAATAATAAACCTACTGCTGCTGCCGCTGCTAGCTGTTAACAAGATTGCGACGGCGGCCGGTGGTCTTATCAATTCGGAAATCTCGTCACGAGACAATCAAAACGAAAATAACGGGAATTATAATAAGAAAACGTTATACATAATATTATTAAATTCTAAGGCACACGTGATCGCGTATTACACATTACACTGTGCTCGCATACGGGTACCTACACAATATTTTTTTATTACTATCACTTACATACATAACAATATTATTATGTACACATTATTATTGTAGTGCTGACAAATCCAATTATTTATATTTTAATAATTATACATATTATATTATAATATCCTTTCTATACGGGTAATATACGACTGTGCACGCGTGTGTGTGTGTCATATAACATTACAGGTGGTTTATCATGTACGGTACCTATAAAACATCGCGGTGTAGTAGTGTTATTGTAATGCGGTAACATTGTTGTAGGTATTTTAATATTATAGCAGCACTCCTCCGGCCGGTCGCTTTTTTATTATACGAATAAAAATATTATACGTTTAATATAGTGTTATTATCTTTGCGTTTGGTGACACGTGACATTAATATTACACGATCGCGGAAACGACACGACAATATAATATTATTAAAATGCTCGTGTACATGATTTTTCTTTCGCATTTTTACCACACATTTACATATACCTACCCATCATATAGTTTAATATGATTGTAATAATTACGTGCGAACCGCGATCAACTAGCCCGCACGCGTATGATAATGTTTTTTTAAATTTTTTTATATTTTTATTTATAATAGTCTATAACCTTGTACACTGATTGTACCGTGCAACAATAATACGTGTACGGTGTTTAAATTTCGCAGTCAATCATATCCACGAGAATTAAAAGTTAAAAAGTAGTCGTTTTTGAAAAAAAAAAAATGGACAACTTCCAATGAATTCTGGGATTTTTTTTTCAAATATCTATTTTGATGTTAACATAAAATTTCAACTGAAACACAACAGACTAATGACTGATGAGAGTATTAATTAATTGTGATATTTTTTTTTCTATTATTTAATAATACTTTAAATAATGCCGTGAACCGAATAATTAAGAAAAAACGTCGAAAGCCTACGATGGTATACCGCAACAGCCAACTCGTCTTCCGCCCAGAAAAAAAAACCG
This sequence comes from Pentalonia nigronervosa, assembly GCA_014851325.1. Lineage (NCBI taxonomy): Eukaryota > Metazoa > Arthropoda > Insecta > Hemiptera > Aphididae > Pentalonia > Pentalonia nigronervosa. The sequence goes on along the minus strand of JACXSJ010000685.1, from coordinate 94,704 downwards.
ATTTAACTAAAAGTTTACCTGTGCCTTGTATAGTTATAGTTAAACGCCACAATGCATTGGTGTATAATATTGTAATATTTTTATGATTGCGATTATTTTAACGAAACATTGTAATGAATATTGTGCAACTAATAATGTACATACGTATTGTGCACCGTTGAAAATCGACAAAGGTACACCGCCTCGACGAATGCCGTCCTTGAGAGGTGTTAGCAAATAGGCATACAATTAGGTACACAAATAATATTAGTAGTTAAAGCACAAACTATAGGATAACATATTATTATGTGAAGACCAGCGATGCCATTTGAGGCGATAATATGATATATCGCGTTACCGTTGTTTTCGAGGACACCCATTAATGTTTTTTAATTTTTTTTAATAATTATAATAATAAATATGATATTATGCTTAACGTATTTACTCTTTATATTATGTATATTGTATATATTGCATATTTAATATAATATTTATTTAACATTTAATATAATATGTATGTGCGTGTAATACAATGTTACTTGCCCAAGCAAGGCTGTTGAGCATTAACGAGTTAAGAAGTTTAAGTTAGTTTAAAAAGTTGAGTTACTTTTAACTAAGTTACACGATGAGTTTCTTTTTTTAGAAATAAATTCAATCATGACGAGTTAAATAATCTTCCACGATATGCAGTGAATTGAGTAACTTATGAGTTAATTGATTTTATATAGTCACGTTAAGTTCATTATTTTTCTAACACAAACCACATTGATTTTAAATATATTTTATTTTGTAAAATTTAATTTTTTTTATGTTATATGAGGTATTTTGAATAAGCACCTACTAAATTGTACTGTCGAAGTGTTTTGGACAATTTTTAAATTCTAATAGTGATAAAAATTATGTTTATAAATACAAATCCATACAAATTATGGGAAACGAGTAAATAAGGTATATGTATATTATAATGTATACTGTATAGTAATGAGTCTTAAGTAATAAATAATAATTTATAATAATAATATAATTAAATATTTACAGAATATAAAACAAAACAGTTAAAAGGGTAACCGTTGTTGAAAAAAGAAAAATATAGCTAATTTACACAGTATAGGTACTCGTTATTAATTAATAGTTATTATTATGTTTTTCTAATAATAATTAATTTTTGTGTGAGCAACGAGTAAATTTTTTCTTGGTTAACACTGAATAATGTTGGATAAATAATCATAGCATAGGCTTTTTGTGTTTAATTATAGTATGAGTGCATAAAAGCTTATTTAATGGTCATAATATATTCATATTATTTTACTTTTGATGTTGATATTATGGTATAGGTAAGTATTCTACACGTCTATATATTACTGTCTATTAATATGGAACAATAAGAGTAATTTCTTACTTAAATATTTTATACTTAGTATTAAATTTTAATTGAATAATATTTTATACTGTATTTATAATGAATTTGATTATTAAAATTAAAAAAAAATATTTAAAATGTTATACCATCGCTTTGAAAAAAGTTGTAGACTAAGTATTGGATAAAAACATCGTTAATATAACTTATTTATCTTATTAATATTTCGTCATTGGTTAAAGTACTAAAGTATGACCTGCAGCAATTAATTTTATATATACATTTTTTAAAAAAATTGTAAGATCTATACTAGTATGATATTATTGTTAAGCTTATTAAAAAAGATTAAATTCTAAATTTTATATGAAAAAAAAGTAACCGATATTTAAATAAGTGAAGTAACTTTTTTATGTCATTGACTTGTGACTTATACAAGTTAAAAAAAAGTATACGAGCAGTCGGTTCACTTGATGTGGTATTGTCGTGTGCAGCTTGAGCTGTCCGGCTGCAACTATAACTACTACTGCTGCACCACGGGAATCGAGCCCAACAGGTTGTCCCAAATGAATCCTAACATCGCACAGTCGTTAAAACTAAAGTTTAGCAAGTCGAAATTATAATGTTGGTTTTATGTTAAAAATAAAATTAATTAAATATATAAAATATGAAGTTTATGTGAGCTTTTATTATATTTTAGTTTTTATAATATTTAATATTTATTTAAATTATTTTGTATATTTTGAGGGCTACAATTATGAAAACAATTAGGTAGTAAGTACGATATTTTAAATCAGTTATTTTTTTTTCTTAATATTAACTGTTATTTATTTTATTCATCTGATTTATCTTCATATTTATGAACATAAAAATAGAATGTAATATTATTTGAATTTTAATAGTGCCTATATCTGATAAAGTAATAATACATTTTGTACGGTAATAAAATAGCCAAAATCTCAAAAGCGACTGAAAGCAAATAAATTATACACTATAGGAAAGCTGAAAAATTGTACTATAGTACAAACATAGACTATTAAAAGGCAAAACTGGGCAATTTTCATTCATAGGTTTTTAAATTTACGAGATAAGCAATATTACTCAATAGTTATACCACTGAAATACAAATAAATAAAGGAAAGAGTATACCAATTTTAAAATTTGAACAACTTACCTTCAATATTTCTATGCCCATATTAGTTTTTCAAAAAAAAAAAAATAATAACGCTTTACAACAATTTATGAAAAATGAAATAGGTATTTTATTTTTACTCGATAAATGAACAACATACACAGGTATTTGCTCACGATAATGCATTTCTTATTGCAATATTTTCGATATGGATACACAAAAAGTCATATTTGTAATCGGTATTTTTTATATCATAGACAACAAGTTTATCATCGGAATAATATTTATAAGAAATTTTTTTTTTTTTTTATTACTCTTGACTTGCAAAACTTTCATTTTGGACCAATGTGCGCCGTGTCCCACGCGTAAATTCTGCGAGTAAGGTGGTTTTTATTTTGATCGTGCTGTTCTGCCGCACTCACGTGGATATACGTGAAGTTGACACCCCTGACTTTGACACAGAGACTCCAGACTAGTGCCAATATTTAGCAACCTTTTCGCAAATTTAAGCGACAATGTTAAAAAACGTGCGACCTATAATAACTTTTTAACCAAAATCAGCAAATTAAAATTAGGAGAGGAGCATTTTAAAACTGATTTCAGGTTATTAATTTAAAAATAAATATTCTGTGAAAGACATTTTTATACATTTATGATAAACGAGTTATTGAGGCGTGCCGCGCGGCCGAAAAACACAGCGACTATAATTATAGTATATAATACTATATATTACTATTATTATTATTTTTTTACTTTTATTATTATTACAATTATTGTTTTATTTACTTATAGTTTGAGCTACGCCTACTGAAAAGTGCAGTCGCCGCTGTGCCAATCTATCTGGCGACACTGTACGTATAGGCAGGCACCATCGGTATTTTCTGATAGGCACTTTAATAATACAACATCAGTTATTGCTATAAACGACAAGCTCGTACCAGTTCCATGTCATCATTAAATATTTTATTGTATCATATCGATACAATTTAGGCAAAACCAATTAGTATTTTGACGTATGGTTATTATTACTGACCAATTTATATTTTACAAAGGCATATTTAAGAAATTTAGAAAATATGTCATACTTAGATAGATATTGTAATATTATTTATAACACTACATTATGTGGTGCTAAAATTCCGTTGAGGTGAATAATCAATAGTATTCATTCGATTTTGAGCAGAATTATTTAGGTGCGTTCTACATAATATATATTATACACTTACCTAAATATTAAAATTTATCATACATTGATCACGGATGTGTGTCACTGTTACAAATTATAAACACAATTGTAGGAAATAATATAAATAAACTTATACCGGACATATTATTATGATCGTCCGGGTACACATATACATACATATATATAATATATATACTATTGTTAACATAATATATAAGACGCACACAATGTAAGTTCCACAGTTCTGGGACAGCAGCAACCTGCCAACTAGCGAACTCCGGACGACCGTAACATCGTAAGTCTTTTATCGTCTGTAAATAAATATTTAATATTGAGAACTGTGTAATGATAAAACTTATTCACTAAAAACCATTATTTGGTCTATCTTACCCGAAAGCTCCAGCGCTCTACTGTTAAATTTCAATTCAAAGGGCTCTGAAAACTCCTATTGAATTACACTCAAATATTATAACAGGTTCCCAAACCCCGTTACACATTCATGATATCAAGTCTCGTATAATCAATCTCCTAGCATAGTGACTTTACGCAGTACAACTCGTATCATCCGTCTTTATCTTGGCCGTTACCTAGTGTTGTTTTGATTCATCGACTTGCGAATTTTTCCATGACAACCTTATAAAGTATTATGGGTCAGAACTCGGCACTTGATGTGCTTAAAAAATACTAAATATTTTGCAAAGCAGTACAGCACTTATGCGCGTAGAAAAGCATAAATATGCACTTATTATTTTTTTTTTTTTTATTCACAATTTTCATTTATACAAATGTTTTTTATACTTTATAGTTTAATACTAAATATTTATTAATAAAAACTGGAATATTATGCCAATTTGGGATTTGAGAAACACAATACAGTTGTTGTGTCTAGTGAAAACTCATAAAATAATTTATACACATTATATTGTATTTATTTATTTTTTTTTTTTTTTTACTGCCAAATTTTCAAATTCTATAATAAACTCGCATCATTTTACCAAACATGCTCTAAAAAAAAATAGTAAAATTTAAAAAGAGCTCTCGTCACAACAAAATCAATATACGTGCAAACATACGCACTGTAAACTTTTAATATTTATTTGTTTTTGTAGTAAATCGATTTCAAGCTTTACTGCCGATGGAAATAAATCTACAATAGCCCCAAAAAAACATGCAAATGAAACAACTCCCGAGCCCTTAAACGAGCCTATTATGTACATGCAAATTATGTGTGTCTCGCACGAGTCATGACGATAAATGACGATAATAATATGTCGTATATCATTGTAATAATACGCGTTTATTAGATCGGATGGGCTTTTAGCGTGAGTGTCTGTGCACTACATAATATATACACGCGGCGTTCGACCCGATTAGGTTAAAAAATAAAATATAAATACGATGGTTATATTTTACTCGCAGCAGATCCGCAAACGATGGTCGCCGCCGCCGCCGCCGCCACTGGACCGTGTAGAAAATCTGATATAATGGCACGCCGATATATTATATACACGTATGCATATAATGTCGTCGTCGTTGGTCGGTCCGATTAACGACAAGAAGACAAACACATAACAATACTGTAATCTACGCGACGACACACTTATTACAGATGCAGTGCATAGTATGTTATTATGGATGAATGTACCTATGAATCTGGGTCGAGATCGCCACGCGGTGGAGACCGGACGAGAGAGATGCGGATGACGTTCTGCGGCGGCGGTGAGGCTATGTTTATATCACTACAATTTCGAAATCGATAATGTTTCGGTTCTAATACAATAACGCCAAAACGGGGAGGAAACGAGGAAACGCGAAATTTATGGTACACAACACGGGTCCCGTGTTCGTTTATCGACGAAATATCCATATTCGTTATCAACAGCCACACCGGTAGTCTTATCACGATGTTTATCGTGTACAGAGTCTATATGTTACGGGTAATGTCGACATTAGCCATGCGTTTTGACTAATGTGTAAAATCCTTCGGTTATAAACACGAAATATCAACACTATCCGGACGACGTTAACGTTAACCGGTCAATAGTGGATAATGTTAAAAGTTATGCGCGGTGTCGGTCGATGGTACGGGTGTTCGTGTAAGAGGAAACGTGATACCAATAGATGTGAATATAATTCATTTAAGTATTTTGTGCGATTTGAAGTGTCGTGGAAACATGCTATGTAATAATAAATAATAACGTCTCAATTCTATATTTCAAAAAATAATTGACAAAATTAAATACTCGATTTAATGTCATCATTAGCATTTTACTATCATTATTTAATAATAAAACTTTTGAAATGTATTTAATATTGTTTGTAAATTAAAATTATTTTATTGCACGACTCTTATTAACTAATATAAAATTATTTTATCTCACGATTAATACATTCTTAAAGTTGTTGTTTCTGGATTCCAGCCCACACAGGCATTACCGGTAATGAAACAGCTGACTACTTAGCCAAAAATACAGCGTCAATCAAACTTCCGTCCAATATTCCGATCCCCTGGTCCGACTTCTGTCCTAAGCTTAAATCTTGTGTTCACCGTCTATGGTCTGACTCTTACAACAACCTTCCACCTCACTTTGCTACGTGGTATAGAAAATTAAACCTACAATTCCATCCAAGCCATGGTTCCATAATTTAAATCTATCTCGCAAAGTTATCAGCTCATTTTCCCGTCTCCGCCTTTGGCCACACTCTTCTCCCCTCACACTCCTTTAAACTATCTCTTAACGACTCGCCTCTCTGCACTTTTGATCACTTTCCAGCCATCTGAGACATAAATCACATTCTGTTTAAATATCCTGCCCTGCACGCAGAGCGCCTTCATCTTTTTTCCGTTCTCCACTCTCTAAATATTCCTCTCAATTCTCACCACATACTTACTTCTAAATCTCACCCTGCTATCCTTGCAACAATTGCTTTCATCACTAACTCTGGGCTGCTTATATAAATAATTCTATTGTATATTAATATCTATATGTAATAATATAATCGTCGAGACTAATTGTTAAATAAAGTTTCAATAAAAAATATAAAAAAAAAAAAAGTTGTTGTTAAGACATTATCCAAAGGTTCTTAGCTAATGTCATATTATCCTAATGGCTAATGACACATTGTCTGACTAGTTTTAATATTATCCAAATGTTAACATTACCCGTAACATATATATATATATATATATTATTATTGTATATTACGACTTATTAAAAAACAAACTGCCTACCACGTGGGTTACAAAAAGACAATACACTAAATCGATATTAATATATACATATAGGTTTTTATTACGTTATTAAAAATAAAATATTGGTTTTGTGGTGAAATGTAACATCAGCTGTAAACGAGCATATACGTCGCATCATTTCAAGTGAGTAATCCATTTAACTGCCTACAACAGAACTATTCAAACTTTTTCGTGCCACGGGTCCTTTGTTACAATATTTTAAAGGTGTCCAAATTATAAATGACAAAAAAATAATAATAATGGTTATAATGTTATACGCATTTAAATGTATTTGTTTATCGTAAGACGTATACAAAAAAAAAAAATGTAAAACGTAAAATTCCAAAATCACTATATAATGATTATATATATATTTATATTATAATATAATCATTAATTTTGGTTACCGGTTTTTTGACGTAGCTCCCTTCGCCAACTCCCGTGCTGCACAGTCTGAATACCTCTAACCTACAGCACATTGGGGCTATACACTAATTTCCCTATAGTACATTTTTTGTATCAACGAACAAAATTCTTGTACACAATATTATGAGCAATTTGTTGGAGCGGATTGTGAGTTATAAGGTATATATATATTTCTACGTTTTTATAAAAAAAAATCTGTTTGAGTATTTTGAATTTACGTTACCGTTGTAATACGATAATGGACTACAGCTTATTCGTATCGACACATGTGCAGGTTACCTCATTCCGCTCCTATGAATTTTAAATGCTTGAAACCGTTTATATGATTCTCGATATTTATATTATACACAGTAAATCGACGTTTTTGTTTTGATTTTTAAACTAACAATAATTTATTATAAGTGGGTTTGAATAAGGTTAATATATACTTTTATAATATAATATAGTTGTTGAGAAAAACAAAAAACTCAATCAAATAGACCATCAACTGAAAAATGGCCAGATACCAATCTAACACGACACAGGGAGGTCATGGCCGCCAGAGTGCGCACTGGACACAAAAGACACGTTCACGTCTACTATAACGTATAATGTGTAAGGAACCAGAAACCGTTTTCGGAACGTGCCCACTCTCGGTGAAACATATATTTTTAGAATGCCCCATCTACCAGCACCCTCGATCAGAAACCAAAATTGACACCGTCTCGCTCAAAAAATCATTCGGTCCCGGATGAGAAACAAAATTATTAAAATTCATCAATAGGCAGCATATAAGACGGCGCATCAAAAAAACCTAAGCAACCACATTATATTCATATTGTATAACATACTTGGTATTTAGAAAAATGTTTAATCTGCACAATTGTTTAAGACCTTAAGCCAAATGTATTACAGTTGGTTCCCGGGGGCGTCGTGGGAGTTGGCGAAGCGAGCCTCGTCAAAGAATCGGAAACCAAAATTGATACATTATAATTTATCATATGAATATATATATTTATTAATTAATTAATTTATATATATTATTTATAATCATTATAGCGATTTTGGAATTATACATTATACATTTTTTTGTGAACGTCTCACGATAAATAAATTTACGTGCATATAACCAATATTTTTTTTTTGTCATTTATGATTTGGGTGCCTTCAAAATATACTCCAATAATACCTCCAAGACACAAAGGAGTCGTAAGATGAACAAATTTGAATACCTCTGCCTTAAACTAATATAGGCTAATATCCTTGTATTTGAAGCCTTAAAAAAATGTCGAGAAAACATATTTTTTTTTCACAAAATTTGACCCACATAATATTGATATAGTGAAGCCTCCACAGTTAAATGGATCATTCCGTACGTCAAAATGTGACCTTGTTTTCCTATAAACCGTGGACTATACCGTCCACCACTACAGATGTGCAAATAACCTCGGGCGTCACTAAGGGGTATCGGAGGGTACCATACGGTTTTTGGGGGGATAGCAAGGTGGTATCGTTTTGCTACCGCAAAATAAATTATATTCGATATTCAAGCTTTTGATTGTTAAATGTATATTGCTACATATTCAAAGACCAGGGGGGGGTGGGAGGGGGGATACAAAATAATATATTCTGTGATAAATATTTAATTATATATTTATGTTATAAAAATAACGGTACCCGAGACTATAATGACACTCCCCCCCCACAGTGGTAATAACGACATACCAACTATATTATATAAAGTATTAGTATAATATTATAACACGCGCACAATATTATAATTATTATACATACGCATTGTATTGTCAAACACTCGAACCGTTATCGCTTAAAATTATCGAAACCGAAAGCAATAAATATTGTAGGACGCACTGTTTATCACCACCAGAGCATGCAACGTAGTCGTGCACGTCTTGTGCTTGGTATGTGTATACTGGACGAGGGTTGTAACGATTGATTTATTTTATAGACACTAAACTGTTTGAACCCCCCCGTTGGTTTTTATATATATTGTATAGGTTGTGTGTGTGTGTGTTTCAAATAAAACCTATAAACTCCAGGCACCGCGTAGATGCAACGAATCATTCAATAAAGTACACAAAATATATATATAAATTATTACGGTAACGTGAATTTATCGAAACCGAAACTGTTGGCATTAGCGCGTGTTTATGTAATGGCAAAGAGTTTAAAAAACACTCTTAACATGCACGAAAATGGGAAGAGTGGTCCGATCCAAATGATGTTACCATATATATATATATATATATATATATATATATACATCGTATACTTTCAATAAATTATTATTCTTCGCAATCGGTTTTTTTTTTTGGGGGGGGGGATTATTTATTTGTTTTGTTCACATATTTTAAATCGTATCTCATCACTCGGCTAAAAAATTCGACAACATGCCACAAAATGACAAAAAAAAAAACAATATTTATTAAATTATAAATAACATGGAAAAATTCTTGCTTGCCTAAAAATGATCGAGTGTAGCTTTGGGGGACAAACAATGCGTTAACGGTTACAAATCCGATTACGCGATCTGGCGGACGATAACTGAATAACTGTCGTGCGACGTATACGAATTTTGGGGTTCTCCATGTTCACCTGTTGGGTAGTAGGCAGTAGCGATTCCAGAATTTTTTTCCAAAGTCAGGGTGGGGGGGGGGGTCTGGACTCGATCCCCTCCTTGTTTCGCTACTAAGAAAAGGTGATCAGATTCAACGCGCTGGGCACTCGGGCCAGCGGTAAGGATTGCACATTAAAGCGACTATTGTATAAAGTCGTAAAAATTGCCTCGTCCGTTTACGATTTTATTTCTGTAGAAATAACGTAAAAATATTTGACTACATCTTTATATGGAATCAAAAAGCATTGTATTTTTGTACCCTTATACGATTATATTATTAAACGTGATGATCATTTAAAACTAATTGTATGCATTTAATTTAAAAGGAAAATACAAGATGCAACGAAAACGACTAGGTAACCCGCAAATACATTCTGACAGTTTAAAATTTCTCTATAGTCTATAATCATCGGGGACTGGTTTGAATCGGTTATTTTTCAAAATAAATGTAACTCATTCGTCAAAATATACTAGCTGTTGCCAAAAAAAAAAAAAAAAAAAATACTTTCTACTGTTAATATATTTAAAACGGAAATAAAAACAATATTGTAATTGCGGAAACAACTAACAATATTAATATATTATGTATACCTTCACATTATACACCGTGCAACTTGTATGTATACATATATTATTATATAAGCGAGTACGTAACGCGCCAATGTTGTTGACGCTTCAGTGGTGTATTGGAATATTTTATTATTTCTTTCAAAGCGACAGAAACGGACCGAGACTTAAACGCCCATATTATAGCAGATAGTGTGTACGACTTTTTTTTTTTTTTTGCAACAGTCGTCGCCGTGAGCTCGGTTAACACTGTGTGCATTGCAACGCTATTCGTCGATTCCAATGCATTTCAAACGAAAATCATAATCAAATTGCATTTAACGCGCACGCACACAATCCCCGAATTACCGTCTCTCATTCGAGTGCATAATAATAATAATATACGCCGTACTCTGTCGGCGTGCGTCGTTAATCGGTATATTAATTATTAATTTTACGAGTAACACGCGTGCTAATTTAGTTTACAATTTAAAACGAATAACGTGATTTGCAATGCGTGATCGTTACTGTTTAAAATCCGTTTTATAATATCGCGTATGTTGCACGAAAAATAGTTTTGAATCATTTTTGGCGGTCGAGATGATAGTGCATCGCGTTGTTTTCGGCGGCGCTACGGCAGGCGCACGCCTCCGTGCCATTTGTGGCGATGCTATCGCCGTAACACGCGCTCATTATATTTCGTGTCTTGCAAGAGTGACACCACAACAGTTTTCCATCGTAAATAGCGCAAGTTTCGCTACACCGAATGCCTTACAAGACGTACTTACACTTTCTAACTCAAAAAAATATTTCTATTATCGTAAACTAAAACAAATGAGTTTCACTAAACGCGTTTCTTCAAAAACATTTACACACACCAAAAATCCGCTGAAATCGCGTCACAACCATATGGCACGATTCGCATTTAAAAAAAAAAAAAAAAATTCTTTTTTATATAATGGTAGTCGGCAGATTGGATGGTTTTACTTAAGTTTAGGGATGTGGGTTATAAAATTAAATAAAAAAAAAAAAAAAAATAGTATATTACAACCATTTGTGAATTAAAGAATAGCAATAATTTCATTTCAAACTTTTTATTTTTATTATGTAGTAGTATGATATTTCATTCGAACGCTCATAAATGTCTAACATGAACGTCGTGTTTAAAACAAAAATCAATATAATATAATATAGTATTATACTGTTATAGTTTATGTTTTAATGTTTTATTTTTTTTTTTTTTTATTATTATTATTATTGACATCTCATTTTTTTGTATAGTTTTATTAGCGACATGCGTTTTGCGTTTTAAAGACGTAATATTATAGAATAAATTATAAAAAGAAAATAAACCAAATTATTATGTCCGAAATAGTAGTTGTGTTGTTATTTAATTTACATCATATGTTATATAAATTAAAACAGGTTAAAAAAAAAAATCAAAGCGTTGTTTTGTAACAGACTGCAATATTTTGATAAAAGTAATTTAATTTTATTAGGTATCTAATTAAACAATGATTCTAATGAAATTATGAAAAATTAATTTTGTAACTATTTTTCTATAGTGAACGTTTTTCCGTTATTTTTTTAAAAGTTTTTAACCTAACCACTACGCCATGCCACATAGTATAACCTACCTAATATTATATAAAAATGGTTTATTTTCTGAATGTTATTATTTTCACTTGTCTGCAGCCTATTGTCGTAAACGTAGGTATTCCAGAATCGAGCTCTTAAACTATTTACAATTTGTTTAGGAATGCGCATGTCTTCTATCTTCAATCTTTATACTTTCGGTCGTCTGCTTGGCTACCATATACCAGGTTCAAAGCTATTCGGTATGGCGTGTCAACGTAATGAATACAAACGACTTTAAATAAAACGTCGGGAGAAAAAACCGCGAAGACTTTCACAAAAGTTTTCACGGTAAAAAAAAATAACACATCAAACATAAATTATATAATAGCTTTATAACAGCTTATAATATTTTTCTTGTTTTTTTTTTCTTTACATAGTTAAAAAAAAATCAAACAAAAAAAATGTCGTACACGTATACAATATTACTATTCGTGATGATACTTATTATTGAAATCATCGTAATAATTTGCATATGAAAATTGCACTAGATCAGCCCTGATAATCCGAGAAAATGTTTTTCTCAATTACAATGTCTTAAATAATAATAAAAAAAAAAAAAAAAAAAAAACTAAACAAATGTCAACAATACACAAATATTAAATTGTATCAACAAATATTGATATACTAATTTTTTTTTTTTTTGTAAAATTCATTCATGTCATGAAATTTTAAGTTAAAACTGGTAATTAACATCAATGTATAAAGCGTCTTACAAAATATAGTCGACATTCATAATAAAATATCTAATACGGTTTATAATCTCGAATATAAAAACATAAACCAATTCGTAATGAATTCAAACTGCATATAGGTAATTCAGCATATTTTGTACATAACAAAAATATATTATATATAATACAAAACGAAGGCACTGTGTACACTGTAGGTACATCATACATTATATTGTAAACGATTCGAATATTTTTTTTTTTTTTTTTTTGGAAGAAATATCATACTATTAGACACTCGAGTAAAACAGTATAACCGGATAATGTTGAACATAAAAAGTAGGCCAATTCAGACGTTTCATTTAACACAACACCGACAACATCTCGGGAAGTACAATAGTTTTTTTTTTTTTTTTTCAGAACAGTTGATAATTATTTTAATAGTAATATATTATGTAAATAAAATAACATGTTCTCGTTTTTTTTTTAATATTTTAATAACGCCTTATATTTTTCCCGAGATATTGCCTGACAATAGGATTTTCTCGTTTTGTCGCGATCATAATAATATACAGTCATTAAATAACATTACTATTACGTTATAATATAGAGTCATAACTTTAAACCGTTCACGACCAATCCGCCGTAGTATACTAATTTCGAGAAACATTTTAAAAAAAAAAAAATTATAATAATAATCAACAGAGAACTATATATATAATAATATTTCATATACAATAGATTTTCGACTAAACACTAACTACATATACAAATAATATATCGATGATAATAATAATAATAATAATATATAGACGAAAGTGGCGCGCGCAATAGAATATTTTGGGTAAAACGATATGGTGAAAATAATAATAAAAATATACATTAAACGATATAATAAAAACGACGGCTGCGTCAGCTCTTCTCTCCGACCGTCGTAATAATAATAATAATAATAATAATACGCAAACGAAAACTGTTGTCATCGAGAATCAGTAGTGGCCCCGTACGCAACAATACCGACAAATCCGAGGCGAGTAAGACGAGCCGTGGAAACGACGGCGAAACCGATGACTTTTGGAATTTACCGTAATCGACGATTTGGGCGATACGCGTAAAAATAATAACGCAAACATTTTTTTTTCTATTTTTTGTTTCGAGTCGACACGGGACGCGCGACAGACACAAAACGCGATTCGTCGCGTGCATCGCATTACCTACGTCATTATTTACCTTACGACAAATGTGATTCAGTAATCGACTCTGCGTTTTGTCTCGTAAAAGGCGAACGCGGCCGATCCGCCATAAAAATGTACATTCGTACGTCGACGCGTGGTTTTCGGGGTCGACGACAGCGCCGCTGCCGCTTGTGCGGGGCGCCTGGACGGTCCACCCCCCCCCCCGTAAGCGCGTAAAAAAAAGTGGACGGACTTTGCCGCCGACGGTGCGGTGCGACGGTGCGGCTCCGCTCAACACTGCGCGGACGACGAACTGTTTTTGCTGTTGTTGTTGTTGTTGTTGTTGTTGTTGCCGGGGCCGGGGCCGGGGCTGTGTCGGCCGGCCCCGTGTGACTGGGCGCCGTGACAGTGGGCGCAGTGCATGCACACCGCGCAGTTCCCCAACTTCTGAGCGAGCACGGCCCGGAATTTGAGCGCCGGTCCCAGCTTCATGTTCATAGTGCCGGTCAGGTGATCCTCGCTGAGCAGTGGCAGCGCTGTCCCGTCGATGGACTGCTCTCGGAAACACTGGAAAACATCGAAAACACCGGTACGTCAATGCACGTGGACTCAAAAATAATTATTATATGTATTGTGTGTCGGTTATTAGAATTTGATGTCAACGATTGTTTTGCATGTATATATATATAAGTGTAGGTATAACCGGGGGGGGGGGGGGGGGCGCACAACGATGGGAGGATGTGGAGGTCAGATCCCTCATAGGCATTTTTATTATTTCGATACCACTTAGGTTCAAAAATTTTCCTTCCGCGATGATTTGTTTCCAAATGACCTCCCTTCCCCGTGCAAAAAAAAAAAGATACGTATACGCCACAGACGTCAAATGGGTTTGACTTTTAACTAGAAGATTTTTTTTTCTCTTTTCGAACAGAGAACGCCCTCGTAAATGTTGTTGCCATTATTTTCAGGCGACATATTATTATAATTATTATACATTGTTGTCTCCGTGAATAAAATCGCTTTCAAATCTCACACCAAATTCCTGTATCTTTCTCGTATTTCTATATACACCACCCGACACCGAGACTACCTAAATCCGAACGATTACACACTTCATTTAACTTTTACATAAACTACACACTAAGTATAGGCGACCGAGTAATAAGAATATTGTTAATGCGGGAACTTGCAAGATTTAGGGTTATACGAAGTTCATATTATCGTGATGATATCTTCTTTTTACGTCATCGTCGATCTTTAAATCGAGTTTGACAATAATCATCACTACATAACTTTCACCGTTGATGCACCGAGGCGAGATGCTCAAAACAAGTAGAATTCGTTTGCTATATTATTATACAGGAGAAATAAATATTACACGTGTACGTATATTATTATAATGAATACCTAGCAATATCATGACTTGTCTCGTCGCGATAGATGCCGGTTATTATAAGAACCGAAGCGCCTGTCAGTGTTGTTAGGTATACATATACTGTTTTAAAATATATAACTAGTATATATACAAATATATATATAATATCGTATGACCTAACACCTCCGATTATTGGCACATCGTCTGCAACCGCCGATCTTTTACGCCCAGTGCAAGGACGAAGTGACGCTAAAACGCGATATTAATAAAATATAAATTATTATTATTATTATTATTATTACGCAGAGCACGATCTCATTGGAATGATCATCAGATTTTATTGACAATGTGTCTATATATACACGTACATATAGACACACGCGCGGCATTGTATATAATATGTTAATTTTATATGCTTCGAATGAAATTATTATGATATATGTATAATATGAGACTTAAGAGCGGCGTACACTGCACAGCGAACGTTTTGTTCGTTTTAAACGCACGATGGGTCGTCCTTTATAAATCTCGAGAAAGATTTTTTGACCATCGGAGGACGAAGAGACGGCGAGTGTCCAGCGAGGAAAGATAACGTGTTTTGGAGAGATTCTTCCAAAAACAAAACACATATTGCAGGACCGAAGATCGCTGTGCACGTACGGCGAAGTCAGGACCAACTCTTATGCATGATTGTGCATGGAAGAGAATCCAGTATAGACTGGAAAATACGAGCAGCTGATAAGGAAAATCGGAGAGTTAGATGCGTGACGGGATGGTCTTAATGGCCGAAAGACTCTAAAAAGAACATTTTTAAATACACAAAGTCCGCCACAGATTAAAAATAAGTATGTACTCGTGTGTTCGATTGCATTATAAACAATAGAAATTAAAATCTGACTTTCAATTATTCAAGTATATAAATGTATAGGTACAATTATACCAAATAAACTAAACTAATAGGTTATTTTCACATTGTATAAAAATATATCATAAAATGCAACTTTTTTTTAACACGATATGTTTTCTCCGTGGCGCTGTATGGTTTCTTAATTGTATATAATATATAGGTTTTGACTGAGCACGATGAATATTAATATTTCATTTGATTTTGAATGAAATTATACACAATTGTTCGAGGTGAACAAAGAGTACTCCCTACTGCGCGGTAAAAAATCAGCCGACGAAATACGAGGTAGAAATATTGATTTAGGCGAAATACGCTAGTGGCAATTCTCCCATTTCATTATATAAGCCACCGACGGTTTGCGATTTTCAAAAGTAACTTTTATTTCTTATATTTGATGCGATCGTGTTTTTTTATGATTTTTTTTCTTTTTGTACATATCTGTATTTTGATATTTTTTTTGACAACGTGCTGGAAACAGCCGAAACCATGAGCGGAAACAGGCCTACATGTCGTTATTATATTATTATGATACAATAATAAAATATGATACAATAACGACGTATAAATATTACACGTAAAGATAAAATGGCATATTATGTTATATACTATACGAGACTGGTGTGACACTGACGTCCGTCGAATTTTGTACAGAAAAATAAAAAATGAACTTTAACCGCAGCCGTTTCCGATGGTCATAAATACTGCATAGGCTCAATTAAACTTAAAATTTAGGTGTGCTAAAATTGTGTATACCTGTTTCGATAACCCATACTGGATTTTATTTTCATGTTATTTACAATAGATATTAAAATGGACAAGTCTCAGTAAACCATATTGCTTTAACATACGTCTTGTTCTCAACTAGTCTTCGATTTGTTGCATACCTATTGAAAATCTGAGTTCAAATGTTATAGATCTTATAGAAATTGTAACTATAATTTAAATAACTGTTTTAGTTGGCCACTTTTTAAATTATTATTATTATTTTTTTTTTTTTTTTGAATAAAAACGTTAAAAAAAAATACTTCATTAAACGAAAATACCGCTCCTTTCTCACATTATTTTAGGTGTCTTATAATATAGCAGCGGCCAGGGAGTGCTTAATAAGAGATCGAGGGAGCTCTGAAGTACCTCCCAAACACCCCTCCCCCTAGTTGCGCAATGGTAAGAAGATATACTACGCACATATATAACATATAAAATTAATTGTGATTGCACCCTAAACGATTTTTGCGATATAGCATTTACCGCCAATGTACTACAGCCGTAGGTGGACCGAAAAATCTTTTTTTCATTTCGTCACGCGTACTCCACATAAAATGAGAAAACAATATTTCTTTAAAAAAAAAAACGCACCCTATGCACCGTTTCCGATTTCTGTATTAAACGCACGCCATACATAATGACCAGGTGCGATTAATATGGAAATTTACTCGTAGCGTATTATTTTCTTTTAGTATAAATCTCGCCAAAAAGCACTCTTATTCGACCACGCAAAACCTTGTTACCGCTCATTAACAGGGGTTTAATCTATTAACCCGGCCTTTGTCCGCGGTTATCACGCACACGGTTCACTTTTGATGATTCGACCAAAGTTCACAAAACTCGGTTTCGGCACAACTGCGTTAACCGATCAATGTTGTGGTTGACACAAGTTCGCGTTAACGACCACGATAGTATTTTTACTTTTCGCTTTGCCAAAAATTATGGTCCTGCAGAGAGCAGGTTTACCGATAGTAAATGCGTGGCTTACCGCCGTTAAAAATCGGCACCGGGAAAATTCCCCGTCCAATACATTGATATATAATTAATAGGTCAAAAAGAGTCGAAATATTTTCAACAATTTTATCATGTGCAAAAAATGCTAATATAAACAGTTGGTGAAAATGTCAAATATATCTTATTCGTTTTTGAGTCACACCAACAAAAATAGAAAACCGATTTTGTTAAAAACCGGTTTTGAGCAAAAATGCTCGTTTTTCCTCAATTTTTTTTTTTTTGGCTTTTCCCGATTTTATTAAAAAGTACTAGGAATTTTCAATATTGATCTGTCAAATAAGCCAACTATAGATCCAATTCGCTATCTGAAAATATCCTCAAAGTGGAAAATCGAAGAATTTTCAGTTGTGTATACAGACACACGAAAAAATAATTAAACCAAACACACATAATTATTGTTTAAATCAATAATACGTCGTCCATCGCACCGCTCAGAATCTAAAACGTGGTTTATCCACATACGAAGACAGAATAAGGCGTATTTAATTACATAACTGTTGTATACGGATTTTTTGTAACATTACACGCGTATAACAGTCGTAAATAAACCGAAAAATTCTAAATTCGCAGCCACCGAAGACACGACGCGCACGTACCGTATGTCATTTTCATAATATCAAATTTATAATTTTACGGAATTATTTATGTTTGGCTCGTTTCGTGTACACAAATATTATAATATAAAGGCAAAACGCGCGCGGACAACAATATCATAAGACTATATATAATATTAGTATTCCCGCGCACACTACCGTACTACCACTATACGGTTTATACTACCCACTACTCATACCACTCGCATGCACACTACCACAATTATACTACTACTACTACTACTACTACTACTGTTGCGCCGAACGCGCGGCTTCCTCGTTGGATATAATAATAATAATAATATAATGTACGTGCGACGGCCACACGTCTCTCACGGTGAAATCATCACGTCTGACCTTTAACACTGACCTCACGAGATCAAGGACTGCCGTGTCCGGACGGGTGTGCGTCGTACGTAATATGCGTGTGCGTGTGCGTGTGCGTGTGCGTGTCTGTGTGTGTGTTCACTCCTCAAAAGTTCGACGTGCGGCGGCGGCGGAGGCAAAAGGTAGAGGTCACATTCTTCGTTCCGCTCGCGGGGCCCCGAGCTACGGTCGATCGTCGTCGTCTCCGCCGCCGTTGTCGTCTCCGCCGCCTTTAGGACCGATCAAAACCAGATCGGATCAACCGGTTCGTATACACGCGC
The DNA here is from genome assembly GCA_014851325.1 of Pentalonia nigronervosa. Lineage (NCBI taxonomy): Eukaryota > Metazoa > Arthropoda > Insecta > Hemiptera > Aphididae > Pentalonia > Pentalonia nigronervosa. The sequence continues at coordinate 75,450 of JACXSJ010000685.1, read as the reverse complement.
GCACTGTACACACACATATTATATACCGTCGAAACTAGTCTTTATACCGCATATATTTATTTTTATGTATTGCAGCGACTGGTATATAAACGCGATGTGTTGGCGATTAGATCCGCCGCTGCCGCCGTCATCACGGCTGCAGGTTCCTACCGTTGTCCGATCATTTTTTTTTTTTTACATCGTGTTTTTTACGGTCAAAATCCGTGATCGACCACCGCACGTCACAAAAAAACAAACAAAAAAAAAAACCACCTCTGACCAAAACAAAAACTGGACTGGTCCGGCGGTCGCCTTTTAGTTATTTTACACAAATGTTTTTCTGGCGTATTATTATTATTTTTACCGCTTTCGTTTAGAGTACATTGCCATCGCGTCTCATCGCAAACGTCGTTGCCATTATTTATTCAGGAAAATAAATACTGCGATTTCGGTTTGGGTTTGCGGGTAACGCACCACGCTGGACATAATATATGACTATAATGACTATATACGCGTGATTACATTGAATGATATAAGTATGTATGTAGTTACACATTATTATGTGTTTTTAGGTACTTATAGTTCTATTACGGTGTGCGTCTTTAATGGCGAGCGTTCGTTATCATCATTATTTCTAAAATCATTAACGGCTTTGAAACTATATTTATTTCATAATTTTAAGTCATTACAAAACAACATGTTTTTTTAAAAAAAAATTGTAATTCAAATAAATGTTATTTTTTTGAGATTATTGATATATAAAAATCAAATTTTGAATGAAGTAGTTGATTAGTCATAACTTGTAACATATCAGTATTAAATGTTTTGATAAGCGGAATGGAGCGACACATGGGTAGGTATACCCCAGAAAATATTGTCCATATTGTCCGTCTACTCCATTCGTTGTATAACTTTAAACACTTTTAAACACTAAATTAATTGATTATTCGTTCAAAATTAAATTGTAGGTATGCATCGAAATTATCAAAAAAAATATTTTGCTACGGTATATATATATATATAATCAGAAATTAATGTTTTTTAAACGTTATTTTTCGATGAATTCAAATTATGTAAAAGTATACTTTCAAAATCTTGCATACTTTTTGAGATAATTTGTTAACAGTTTTTAGTGCTAACTAAATTACCTTATATATACGTGCGTGGACGAGCTAAATATGCACGCTAACCATACTCTTGAAATTCGATTCAAATTATAATAATTTAATCACGTCAATTATTGTTTTACTATTTTAAACCGCTGCAGCATAAAACGTTGTTCAGTTCTAAACAGTCGTAAATAATATTATGTTATCACTGTGCAGTGCATCACGATTTGTGTATAATCCGACATTTTTATAGTGCAATCTGCATGAATTCAAACAATGCTTTGATTTCACGGAAGGATCTTCCGGATTAATCAGAGTACGTGTGTGTATTATAATGTAATAAGTACCTAATAACTAATACCTAACATCAAGCTCGATTGTAAAGCAAAATTTAGCAAATAGTTTATCGCGTAAATATTTGAACGAGAGATAATACTCGTAATATATATGACTGAATAATTTTTCGGAAAACGTGTATAATCATATCGAAAATTCCGAAAACCGTATAAAATCGACGCTTTGCCCTATCGACTTGAAACTTTAACAGCATTTTACTAGTATCCGTGCTACCGATCCTGTGGATTTGGTGAACGTGTTATCAAAACAACCAGGCCAATGACCTAATTTTGCATTTATTGTTCACCTGAAAAAATCTCAAAGTACTCAATGGGGCAGTATCCCTCGATTTTTGATCGAAGAAACACAACTCCTCTGATTTTCCCCGACCTTAAAGATTATGTTAGCAGTTCAGAAGACACGGGGTGTGGCCAAGGTTAAAATGCGATTTACTATTTTATCGAACTATAGGACGACATAATATACTCTCACCACAACAATGATGATAATAATAATAACGTGGGTTAGTCACTTCTACGAAACAGTGGCGATGACCAATGAAATAATAACGACGATATTGCGGTATTTTAAAGGAGGAGTGTTCGTTAGCGGCAAAAAATAAAAACGAAACAATGGGACTGTAAATTATTGTCACCGATTCGGAGGAGGAAGCATTAGCAATAAAACGCACTCAGAATGACTGTGATTTTTTTTTATTCCAAATACGATAATACTTCCGTCCAATGGAATAATATTATTTTACTAACGACGACGACGACAGTAAAACGACCTATGGCCACCGTGCTAATGATGTGTGCAGTGACCACAGACTGTCAAGTCCCAAAAAATACGCGTAGGCGCGTAATGGTCGTATATATTTTGTTGTATTATACACCTAGGTATAAAGTGTTTAAGAGTGTGAATCGTTTCCTACAATTATATTCTATCGACGATGTTCGGAGAATATCACCGCTGTTAAAAAATTCAATACATCCTTTATAAATATATATAATATTAACCAGTCTGAAACGCGAATGGCCCAGAGATCTTTTCATTGCTCAACGTGTATATAATTATTTTTCTCTAAAATTATTACCATCCATATTCAGGAGTCTCTAATGTGAAACTCTTATTCGATGTCTTTCCTTCACCGCCTCATTTTGTATTCATTATCACTCCGCATTTACTTATTGTGCCACGTATTGTAAATGTAGTTCGTAAACGTTTGCCAAATAGGTAAACGAATTTAAAAAAAAAAAAAAAATAATATTGTTTGTTTTCACACTTTTTGAAAATCAAAAACACGATTTTGAATTTAACTTGGTCCACACCCTTTTAAGTAAACACTGTCGATATTATAGAGATCAACACAGCAGCGGCAAAGTTCAAAAGCCGCGCTCGATTACCTTGCTCCGAGACCACGCCGTTCCTTCTACTACTGTTTTTTTTCATTAATTTTTTGTTTCGTTTCGTTTTATCATTCAGCACGGCGGTTGTCGGTTCAATTGTATTGTGCGCGAAATGTAAAAAAAAAACGAAACAATCTAAATGGATATAAAAAAATTAACGTTTTTCACGGTCCGGCGTGTATCATTATTAGTGTATGCACGACCGCCCGTCGCTGTCGGTCGTGGTCACTGGTCAGCAAGCTACATTTTTTTAACGTTTGTAACTTTGTACTCACCCCATCCTCCACCCCCACCCAATAGATTTATTTCTCCTTTCGTTTCATCGAGATATCATCATAGACAATAATATATTATTATTGTTATAAGTCGCAGGAAATGCATTGTGTAAGAGTATAACTAGTTGAAAATTGGACTCGATGACTGTGTAATGTTTGGTCGTTGTATACTATAATAAAGCAATACAACAATAACGTTTCCACACGAGTTTTTAAATCTATATACAATGAAACCTCTAAAAATACCGGACACTGCTCGGTCACTGAAATCGTGTCCGCTATTCAGAAGGTTCAGTTTGTAGAAAATGTGTAGTTTGTTCCACAAGAAACGTCCGCTTTTTGGAAGTGTCCGTTAGGGGAGGTTTCACTGTATAAATTAAACGGTAAAAGTAGAAATTGCGGTGCAAAGCCTAGGATTTACCGATATTTTTACCGTAACATTGGTATAAGGTGGATAATAGTCATAGGATACTATATATTTATATATATTTGGATATAGGTACCCACAACTATATGAACATGTTATAAACACCTAGGTATAAAGCATGTGTGTATTATAATTAAGGTGCGGATTTAAATGCTCAAAAAAAGAAGAAAAATGCATTACAAAAATACAATTTAATACACTTATAAAAAAATGGTTAAAAAATACCTTAAAAAAATGCTATAAAAATGATTTATTTAAAATAATCAATAAATTAATTACGCATGACCAAATTACAAAAGTCCACTCGGCAATCAGTTATAGATGACACCTTAATACGCAATATTAAACACAACAGAGCGAATATACTGCAATGCTACTACAATTATACGCTTATAGCTAAATAGCTTAGCGTTTTATCTTTATTATTACAGTCGGCATTGTATTTATCTGATACAATCGGTAAGACCATGATGCATTTTAAAAGTATAGAAATATGAACATTTTCTTTTATAAGAAAATCAAAAGAAATTTTATCAAATTTTCTGATAGCACTATACAAAAGTGCGCGTGTAAAAATAAGAAAAAAATGCCTTAAAAACCTAAAAACGCAAAATAAATGTTTTGAAACAATTTCTTTGCTTGGAAAGCATTGATTTAGGACATTCAGAAAAAAATTCGATTTGCATTGGAATCCGCACCCTAATTATAATACCTACGATATCAGATATGCCTGCCGGCTACTCGGTGGTACATTGTGTGCGTGTGTCCTAGTCTGTGCGTGTGTGTCTGTGTCTGTGCGTATATCATGTAAAACGCGCACCGTGACCCCAGAACGACCCGGCGCACATGTCTGTCTCAAATAAAAAAAAAAAACCCCCTCCGGACCGGCGTAATAATAATTATCGGCGACTCCCAGTCGGTAACCACCACATCGGGACGGGACCGCACCCATGCGGAATGAGCGGTGCGCTGCGCCGAGTGCGTTAGAGAGAGAGAGAGAGAGAGAGAGAGAGTGAGAGTGAGAGAGAGAGAGACGCCTGCACGCAGCAGCGGCGGCGGCGGCGGCGGCAACGACAGCGATAGCGACACCAGCAACAGTGCAGTGATAGACCACAGCGATATTAAAATATTATTATACACGTCGACGACGACGCGCGGCGGAAGAGATCGCGTGCCAGCCTCCGGGGGTCGTCAGGCACGCGCGGACCGTGTAATTTTCGGTGCAGCGATCGCGGGGCGCCGCGCCGCCTCCCCCCGCAGCGGCCAACGGTGCAGCAGGAGTAGCGCGCGGTGAACGCGCGGAGCGTAGAACGCGATACGCGGCATTGTCTTTCGGGAAACCCGCCCCGGGCCGCCGCGACGGCATGTACACAAATAATAATAATATTATATATTATTATCGTATCGTATAATATTGTAAACACGCGTATTGTTCTCGTCGCGCGCGTGCGTTTTGCGGTAAAAAAAAAAAAATTAAACTTATTATAATAATTACTGTTATCGTTATTGTATCGCAGGTACAGGTATGCCTCCGGTAAAATCGTATATTTTAAAACGGTGAAAAATCGGGCAAATCGCCCAATGTTCACCGCGACCGGTGTTGAATATAAGAAATACATGGGTGCACTCGTTGCACTTTGTTCGACCACCGGTTTCGATGACCCGACGAAATAAAAAAAAAAAAAAAACACACACACGAGACTTGCTGCGTTGATATTTTCCCTGACATCCGTGTGCGAAATTACGCATGTTTTTTTTATAACTGTCGTAAATTTATTCGGAAATGCCATCTGGTTTTTTGAAATCATCGGCGGCGACCGGCGGTGGCAATAGGTCGGTCGCGCCGGAATTTTCTAGCAATAAATCTTTGTGCGATGGAATAATAATCATAATTGGTAGTTTATGCGCCGAACAAGGTTCACTTGCAGTCGTGATATATAAAGTTTCGTCGAAAAAACTCGATTTATTGTATTACTTGTATATTAATAATAACATTCTATAAATTAGTAGGCAAGTCCGTCACAGATTACTATAATATTATTCGAGTTGGATCTGAACTGCAGTAGTATATCGAAAAACGTGGATAAATTCAATACGAATAGGTTTTGTTTAAGAATTTAGTTCGGTCGTGCGTAATATATTCCCACCCATGAAAAATATAATTTGATAATATATATATGAGATCGCATCAGTTAGATTTCATTCGATATATTTTCTTTTATACGCACATAAACATATAATTATTATGATCGAGCTACTGCGGCTGAATAATATTCGACGGAAAATTACAGTATAATATACTATTCGAGCTCGAAGCCTTCAAAGGAGGATCGCAAATTATGAACAATTATCCGGTTAGTTTGTTTAAAAGACATACATCACCTCGGCCCAATCACGCCCATTTGTTTTTTTAACAAACATTTTTTAGTAAGTAATTTGTATACGATTTCGTAAGACCGTTTATGAATTACGCACTTAATTATGTGGCTCAGTCGAAAAATTATAAAAAACATTATTCGCACCTATATGGGGGGAAGGGGGCGGTGCCTACGAGCTGGTGTAACACCACTCCCGAGTCGAATCCCGAGTTTCCGTTTTCTTTATGAGTATCGAAATAACAGTAAGTACAGGCGTACATCATACTCGTGAGTATATAATAGTAATCGCAAATATAGCAGCAGCAAACGGTTGTACGAAATGATATCAAATTGAATTTTGAGATTGGATTGATATGATGGACTCAGACCTCAACGTCGCAGAGGTACCAACCAAAGAAGAGACAATCTGTAATGCGCGGTTAAGAATTCTCAAAAAATTGAACAGGCTGACGGTCTGATGACGAAGAAGAAAACAGCGAGGCATCTAGCAAAGAAAATGTGAAAGCTCTTAGTGTTCTCAGGAAAGCAGTCCAGCACCGTGAAAGGCTTTGAGCAACTATTATTCTAACGAAACTATTAATGGTCATCGATAGTTAGTCGACGCAAAAAAACAGACATCGATAAATACATATTTTACATAACGTATAAAATAATTAATTTTTTCATAGTAGATACTTTTTTAAAATTATACATTTTTTGCATTCTTTTTTTTCATAATAAATAAAATCAATCGTTTATTAAAAACAATCGGTTGACACATTTCACGTTGATTCTGCAAAAGTGTTCTTAATAAGCGGCTTCTATTGTACTTATACAATCATCGAACGCTAATTTTGATAATTTTTGAAAACATGTGACGTGTACACAACAACGTGCTTGTTAAAAGGTTCATTTCATCTCGGATTTATCCGAACCCTTATACACGCAGTATACGTATAATATAATCGGGCGTCGATTATATTATAAGATCGATCAGGTGTATACGCGTACACAGTTCGCATCAGTGATGTTATATATATATATGAGAGTGAGGGTGAAAGACCATTATTGCGATGGCGTTAGGGTGCGGATAAATTGGATAAAGTTCAGAGAATGTTATTTCGAGTATAACAGTTGCTGCAGTGGGCGTATGGCGGAGGTGAGGTGAACGGTTTACAAAACGTTATATATCCCGCGAACCATCAGCCTTATACCTATGTACAATGACTTCAATTTCTATACGTATATCTATAACTAATTCTTCGTGTAGTATATACGTATATAAACACCACGCGAGTTGATTGACAATAATAAGTTTTACTGCATGTCCGAACTCCGCTGAACTTTGGTCGCGGATTGATTTCACGGTTCTGTGGCATTTAAAGGCAGGTCGACCCTTCCTATTTTGACCCATCACCCACACACACACATATATATAGTGTTATCTGACTTTGCGCGGCGAAGCGCAATGCGCGTCATAACGAATTAAAACTATACAAAACAACGATTTTTGTTTTGATTTTCTGCGCATAAATTAATATATGACAGCATAGTAATATAAATATGCAGATGAAGTGAACATATTATATTGGTTGACATTATAATACAGCGATACAATATAATTAGGTACGTTATAAATTGTATCGTTATAATATTTGCTACAGCCTTCGGGATTTAAATTACATTTTTATTTTGAAAAATAATTTGAAAAAAACTAAACCACCTTTACTGAAATTATACGCTTATACTTTTATTTTTTGATATTATGTACATATTATTAGCCTTAATGTAGTAAAAAGATAAGTCCTTTAGTATCTTTATATAAGTGTCTCGTGTATAGGTATATGAATCACATATATTCACATTGTATTTCAATTAAATTATATATATTGTATTATGCGGTATATAAATGTAATAAATATTTACTTCAAATTACATAACACTCATATCACGATGAGTATAAAGTTATTATTATAAAATCAAACACCAGATCGAAATGCATCGGGCATTCTCTTCACATTTTAATATTCTATAGAATCACACTTATTTTTATAATCTATATACACTTTTCTTCACGATTTCGTTATTTTCTAATCGTAATTTAATTAACGCACACGCGTTTACCATTATTAACTATTATAATATGTCATTAGACACACTAAGGTGTGTCACTATATGTCACTATATATTGTATTTGATCAAATTTGTAGCTCCAATAATATTGCTGTCATTCAACATTATAATAATGCAAATATACCTACTATTTATTACAAGTTTTTTGATAGTTCAAAAAACAATTTGTATCGCCAAAAAATACATTTTACGATATAAAATAGTGTTTCTCGTGCCGTATTAATTTCGCTCGTGATGGGTATTTTGTCATTTAATTTTTTGCCCGAAGATTATTATATTATCGTGCACATAGCCTGAGCGCTGCAATAGGCGTGTAACTCGCTGAACTCACCGGCTTCGGATAAAACGTAAGACCTAATTTCCGAAACGTGTACCTAAATATATACATTATGTTCTGTCGTCGACAAACTGTCACTATATCTCAGTGGTTCCCAACTTCTTTTATTCTACTCTCCCCTTGTAAATTTTCAAAAATCTCATGTCCCCCTTTCCTTAAATTAGAATTTAAACGATCTTTTTTTTTTAGTGAGCCGTACAAATAAATTTTACAAAATAACTATGCATATTATACAACTAATGACTTATTTATTTTTTTATAATCTTAAAAATAAAATATAGGTAAATCAACTTTATAAATATTTTTGTATTTAATATTATCGGTAAAATTAATTTAACGACAAAATCGTTTTTTTTTCACCAAGTCATCAATAATCCGCGGGGATCGTTATTTCATCATCACTATTATATCAACCCCCCCCCCCCGGTTAAGAACCTGCAACTGCTATACAACTACGTTAAAACGAACGGCTTTTACACAGAAAAGTATAATATCCGCCGCACGACACAAACATTTTACACCGCTGCCGCCAGTAGTTCGTTTCCCCGAAGGAATAGTCGACCGAGCTCTTATTTTATATTATATTTTATTGTATAAATAACATAATATAACATATTTATATACAATACGGTGAACGGATTACAAGTCGGCAACGTGCGGCGATGGGGTGGAGAGTTCAAGGCATTCGTGTGCACAGTTTTTCACGGTGGGTAACCTTCGCGCGAATAGTATATAATATTATCGTTTGTATCTCTTTGTGTGTCAGTCATCTGCTGGACACTCATTGTTCGTCCGCGTTTCCGAAGACGATAAGTTTTTTCACATGTTTTTTTTTTCAAAAACCGCAGCGAGCCATGACGAATTCCCATTGGGTTTTTGTTCTGCATTTGGTTTGGTAGGTGTAGTAATCGGACGCAAAGTCGGTTTCGGTTACGTTCACACACACACACACACACGCACAGCTAACGAGTGAGTGCGAGCGCATTATAAAATATGTTGTATTATTATATTATATTTTACATGTCGATCGAATATTATATTATTATTATTCGCGCAATAATTATATACCATATAGACTGTATCGGCATCTCGCGGCGCAGTGTTGCGCGTCTCAAATTTCTCGTCGAAAAAAAAAAACAAAACAAAAATATAATATACCAATATAAGTACGAGTAGAGGTATATTATAAAAACCTACATCCTTGTCCCGGGGGGTTACGACGACGTTCGTGTGCGCCGAGGTCAAATCCGAAAACGAAAAAGAAAAAATAACGTAAAGGCGTGGGCATCATCTCGGTGGGCGTTCGATATAAATATTATAATAATATTATTATTATTATTATTATTATTACTATCTTTACGGTTGTTTTTTTCTTCCGATGACCCGGCTGACCCGAGATCTGGTTCTGCAGCCGACCTCCGGGCACCCCCCATTCCGGACAGCCACAGTCGTCGTCGTCGGCCGGCCGGCCGGCCCACGGTGTTGTTGTTGTGGTGGTGGTGGTGGTGGTACGGTCTTAACGGCAGCTCCTCTTGACCAATTCGTATTATAATCTTAAATATTGTTATGTGTACATATGATCGAGTATGAACAAAGACGCGATCCGGATGAATTATAATATGATATCATAGTCCGCAGCGCGTATGACATAAAAATGTCATTGTCAAACGATATGCCCGATAATATTATTATGCGTACGGCTGTGCATCGTTCTAAACAACTGTAAAACATTGTTATAATAATATCACAACAACTACAATACAATATAATAATTATCGAATTCCGAAAAAAAAGTTTAAAAAAAATGAAAATAATATTAAGAAAACTGTACACTTGACAATGCAATTTAAAAAAAAAATTGACTTGTGCAATATTCCTTTCATTCTTCGTTTTTAAATGGTTTGTAATGATTTTATTATTTAACAAAATATATTTCTTTAGAAAAATGTTGTTTTTTAATACTTGACATGAAATTCGGTGAAAAAATTATTTTAAAAGTTCAAATTTTTCAAAATAATGAGTGGTAGCATTAGTTCTTGGAATGACAATTTATTTGAACAGATAATTAGACTTATTATAGCTTTTTTACATGTCTACAGTGTTATCGGTGATTAATAATTATAATTTGACATCATTAATTTGTTTTTTTTTTTATATGATCATAAACAAATATATTTAAAATATTTAAATCGTTGTTCTTTTTTACCAGTCGCCAATATTATCATGTGGGAGAACAGAGTAGGTAATATTTTTCAAAAATACGATCGCATATATAAGTCCGCGCAGACTTACGCGGTGTACAACAACGCGCGTTCTTATCAGTGATATGCGTTAGGTAACGCTTTATTTGTGTTATTATATTTGTATACGAACGCCAACGTGTGACGAACGTTACTTCTTGTTCAAACATCAAAAACGACATCGACGCGTCGTGCTACGATGTACAATGATAATATTAACGTTCAGATAAAATAAAACGATAAAACACTCGTTTCACCTGCTCGTGGGCGCGTATAGGTACACACGCGGCAAGTGCGAGTCGTAAAACCGTATAGGTATGCACGTAATATCGTTTATATATATATATATATATATATATATATATATATATACATTATGTGGCGGAGACACCTGCACAGCTGTCTGTCGAGGTTTGTCTTTAAATTTTTATCGCCGGATAAGCCGCAGTTAGTTAGTCGAAATCAAATATTAAATTTTCCGGAAAATGATGTCACTACAAGTAAACAATGCTGCGGTACCAGTAGGTAGGAGGTACTCACGACGGTGCAAACACAACCGCGATGATAATAATAATAATAATAATAATAGAGGCGTGTACGTGCAACACATACCCGAGACGTGTCGTTATAATATTAAGTACGACTGTGCCACAATGCGATAATATTATATTATAATACGTGTGCCGTGTATGTAGGTAGAATATATTTCAAGTTTCGTGTGTAGGTTATAAAAGTGTACGCGCGGTCACAGCAGTGTTGGCCGCCGCCGTCGACACTGCCACCGTCGACAGACGTCACGAGAAAACAACAATAATATTATAATAATAACGAAAAAGGCGCAGCGCTCATTATGGTAAAACACCGCGCGATGACTTATGACCCGTGAACGACCTTGCCCGCCGCCGCCGTAGCCGTAGACGTGGTAGGCGGTTAATGGCGACCCGCGCGCGTGTTGCGGTTCCTCCCCACCCACCGCCAAAGCTGCTTGGTCGAGGACGACGAATACAAATAAAATGATAAACCGAAATATATATCTATAATATAAAAACAGGTGTGTGTGTGTGTGTGTGTGTGTCGGTCTACAATATCGTCATAGTAATTATAACTGCAACAAGTGATCGACGGGGAGAGAAGAAAAAGATGGAGAAGGAGAAGACTCCGCGGGCTTCGACGGAGGGAATTCGATCCGGATTTATGCGGCCGACCGGGAGAGTCGAGAGACTAATAATAATATCGTTTTGCGGACGATCGCACGGTGGCGCGGTTTGGCCACGTCGCAGAAAAGTCGTCGCCGCTCGAGACCGCTTTCGGACGGCCGCCACTTTACATAGCATTAATAATAATAATAATAATATTATGACACAAATATCATTATATCGGTGCTGGACGGCTCAAAACGCGACATTATTAACGTATCGCAATGAGACGGACGGGATGTGCAGTGTTACATTATGTTTTATTAATTTGTGCGATCAGTTTGGAGAAACCGCGGTGCTAAGAGTGCGGCGGCGATACGGTGGCGCAGACGGTTTGCGGGGAGGGGGGGGGGAATAGTAATATCGAGTTTGCGCTGCAACTGTGGGGTGGGTGAGCGACGAAGCGATTTTCAAGCAATTCAAAGAGCAATTATTCTTTTTATTTTACGAAGAACAAGTAAGACTGGTTCCTCAAAACCGGCGTGCGTGCGATGTCAATGAGAAAAAAAAATTCGTAGACGACCTATACACGTGTATATTATAATAAGTCATATTATATTATACATCACGTACAGTGCACATTAGTACCTATATGCAGGTCACAGGACGATTGTCTAATCGGTTATCACTATAAACAATAATTTTGTAAGCAAATTTATGTAAATTTCTGCTGAACGAAATGACACTGCAGCATAGACGCCCTTTGCCTCCTACAAAATATTTGTGCACAACAGTTTCATTTATCGATATCATCAGAAATATCTTGAATACATATTATTCAACTTAAGAATATGAAATTAAAAATAAATGTTATCATTTGAAAAAGTAAAAACTCGGATGAGAATAAGGAATTTTAAGATATTTATTTTCCTTTCAAAATGTTGTGCTGATTGTATGATTTCTAATTTTAAAACAAAACACATATATATAGAATGACTGTTTAGTGATAATTCTAAAACTATATTTATTATGCAGTTCATCAAAAATATGTTCTTCTGCTATACAGCGTAACGATGCAGTCAACATCAATACTATATGTATACGTACATTTATACATATTATACATTTTTATACCAGTTTTAATATTCAACGCACGACCATCATGGTTGTTCGGTTTGAAATGTCCACTGCGGATTACGAAAAAAAAAAAAAATAATAATAAAATACGAGACCGTTCGAGAAGCCATTAAAATATCCGACAGCTTCTTCGCTCCACGCTTTCCTAACGAGTCGTTAACCTAATTAACTTAGAAATTACATTACGGCGTGAAGAAAATATTTATTGTATCTACTATACAATATTATACACGCTATTTAACATTTTTACCTACAAGCCCGACACGCGTACCAATTAAATTGTACAGCACATATCATACTAAATAAAATACTGTTTGATTTGTCTTTTATAGTTTCGAGTTGACTTAGTGTATGGACATTAAACATAATATTAAAACACATTAATAGTTCAGTAAATTCGAAAAAGACGTGTAATTATAAACATAATAACGCAAGCCGCAATGTGAAATAGGTAAACGTACAAGCTAACACTGTGGGTAAAAAAGCAAATTATACGAATACATCAATGGCTTAGTGCAGTGGTTCTCAACCGGTGTATCACGTATTATTGAGATATATGTCGCCAAAATAATTGTTTATTTAATGAACTGTAATAAAGTGGTAACATGCATTAATGTAATAGTTTATATATGTTTATAATAATTGTTATTTTAAAAAAAAAACCCATTAGTTCCTTAAGTGTGTCGCTATTTGTATGGAACTAAATTAGGATGTCGTCGTAAACAAAAAGATTGAGAAACACTGGCTTAGTGCACTGCAGTGCAAACCGTAAACATAATATTACATTAGTCCACTTTTATAACATACCACCCTTAAATTAACTATAATTTTGAAATAATTGAATCATAATTGTATAGATGTACGTTTTGTTTTCATCACTTGGTTGTCAACATTTCAATTAATATAATAAAATATATAAAAATGTGTGTACTGATAAGCTGTTGCAGGTATAACAAAACTTTTTGTTAATATTCTGATGTTTTTGTAGAACGCGCGAAACCACGATAGAAATTATAATAATAATAATATATAGGCACGCCGTTAAAACAATCGATAAATAAAATAATATTACAAGATTTGGCTAAACGCGCATAAACGTACAAAATGGTTGACCTTAACCCAGAATCGGATCGTGCCAAAACGTCTGGCTGAGTTTTCAGCCGCCACCATCGTTGACGACTAAAATTAATGTTTTCAGCTATTGCCAAGTATCGGTCGACCAGAAGCGGTGCAATGGAACAGGTGACGGACGAATTGACGTCGGACGAACTGCCACAGCGACCATTAACACCGCTTAAAAATACACGACCGTTGTGGTAAGAGGAATCATAATATTCGTATAAATTTGAGGACATTCATATGAATTTTTAGATGTATTTCGCGTGGGCTATATTGCTATAATCTCGGTCGAGAAATCAAATTGTTACCGTAAAATGAGAACTTTAAATTAAATTGTTTTTTTATTTTTTATCACTTATATATACATAAAAAAAAAGTCACTGTGATTATAATATTATAGTTGTATTGACCATACTCGAATGACTATAATTAATAACTCTTTTTGGTGTACGCTGATACCTAAAAAAAATTTTCCCTTTATCTATAGTATTATTATTATCTATATCAATGTATAGTCTTCCGCGCAAATCTGTTCTCGACGACGGAACTGTCCATATTTTGTGCGTTACTTTCAATTCATATAGTTTTAGTATAGTTTTTAATTTTACTAAGCATTTCGTATACAAATTGTAGCTTACACAAAACTGCAAGTATGCAAAGGCGTCCTATTGAAGTATATTATTATTACCTATATAATAATACAAAACATACGAATAATATATCGACGAAAGTTGTGGTGAAAATAGATGAAACATTCACAACACACATGAAATGAAAACATTTCATCAAAGACAATATGTATTGTATAATAGTTATTAATATCAAGCAAGTGTATTGAAATTTATAATAATAATATGTATTGTCGGTTGACCCATAACCATCGATACCATTGCGCGGACAAGATCATATAATAGCATTTATTATAATAATATAGACGTCCGAACGATATATTATTAAATTACCACCCGTTGCGCGAGACTCGCGGCTCACGCATCGGCTTTTTTACACATGTGAAATTGAAAAATCACTTTTTCGCCGGACGGCTCGACGGCGGCGCTGTCCATCGGGACCGCGCGCGGTTGCCGTGGTATACGTCATAATAATTTATGCGTAGCACTACATTAATTCATATTCATATGAACACACACATATATAAATACATACCGTACATGCCGTATACAGCGCGGACTCGATCGTTCTATATATATATATATGCGACTCGGACGGACTGCAAGCTATTACGACAATATAATATATATATATATATATATATATCACCTATATGCACATGATGATCATCGGTCGTGACCTGGTATGTACCTATATATATTAATATATATAATATATATGATGTGTACACATAATTTGCGCTGTACTCGATTCATGTGTGTGTGTGTGTGTGTGTGTGTATGCTTGCGTACATAATAAATACATATATAGACCACATTCGACATTCGTGTCCAATACCAAGTCCTCTCTCTCACTCTCTCCATCAGTCCCGTATAACATTGTGTACTATATAGGCTCAGAGATTTCGTTCGACTTTAAGCCGCTCCCGTCACGCCGAGTTCCGCCGCCGACAACTGGGACTTATCCCCCCACCCCATCTCATGAGAGGGGTACAGATGGCAGGGAGACCACCGCCGCTGCCGAACATTAGTGTGCACTCTAATCACGCGGAATATCTATGTGCGAGAAAATTGTCGGCGTAACGATTTAATTGAAATGTTTATATTATTATAATACATATAGGGGGCGGCGGACGGCACGCGAGACCACCCGGTCATTGTTGCATCTATAATATATAATATGCATTTTATATATATATATATATTTTTTTATATATTATCGTAGTGAGACTATCGGTGCATATATGCTGCACACACACATAATATTACATTTAATATACTGCAGCGCGCCGCGTATATATAATACTATGCATTTTCCCCCGCGGGTATGAGTATATATTATATTAACATTTTAATCAGAACCCGAATTATATATCCCATTAGCGTGTTTAGCTCTTTTATTGCAGGGTGACCTATATAAATATTAGTCTAATAACTTTATAAATTAAGTATATAATATATCAAGTTTTTGTTGCATATTTCCAACGATTTTACATCATATTATTTTAAGTGCATATTTGATGATCAATAGTATAAAACATTTTTAGTGTTGAATAATATCTACGAAGGCACCTACGTATCCATGAAAACTGATTTTGAACGCGATGATAACCATATTTTATATGATATAAAATGCACCTATATTTAAATCAAATTTACTATAGTTTCAATATAAAAATAAGCAAATCTACGAATAACAAAAAAAGTATTAAACATATACTTTTTCTCCATGAAGCGTATGACTGCATATAGTGCACACATGAATAGTACATTAATAGATTATTTGAGCCCTAATTATAATATAATATTATATACAATGGGATTCACCAAAAGTTCATGCTCGTATTCCCTTAAATAGTGAATTTATTTAAATTCTGACTTTTGAAATTTTTGAGTATGTTTAAAGACCATATTTTTAAGTGTGTATTTAGGTTTCTATATCATTTAAGGAATGTTCTGTGGTGATAAAAACATCTTTTTTTCAAATGAGAACCAACCTACTTTATTGGAAATTGTTAAGAAAGTAATTTTTTTGAAAATGTATTTAAATAAAAATTCGAACTTGTAGTTTCTGAGATATTAAAAAAAATATAAGGATAACAGTCCACATTGGTTTTACAAAAAATATAAAATGATTTAATATTGAATATAGTATTGATTTACAAATAATAAAATATTGATAAATTAATTTTGATTATTAGGTGCCTACTATAAATTTAAAATCATCGTATCCACTATTATATCATGGACCTATATTGTCCGAGTACACACAGTTAAATAACTATTTGGAAGTTTGATTTATATTTTATACATATTATCGAGGTTTTCAAAATAGTCATTTTCATTTGTCAATTTACAAGAAAGTTTTTCGTTTTAAAAAAAGAAGGTATAGTATCGCTACAGGACAATTTTTAAATGGTAAAAAATCTAAATAATTGAAAATAGTGTAAACTAAGTGTAAAACCCCCAAAAATTAGAATTCGTACAAATTCGTTATTAAAAAAAAAAAAAATTGGGGTGAGCATGCAAGGTAAATCATCCTGTACACGGCGGATCGACCGTTTTCTGCTGATAATTATTGTACGCGCCCAATGTGGCGTCTGCAGGCGAGTGAGTGAATGCAAACTACGGTGTTTTATTATATTTATGAATACAAATAAATAAATCTGTTATTACTATTATTATAATAATAATGCACACAGATGATAATGACGTGTCATGTCGCCGACAAACTATTATATTATATATGATATTTTTGCCCGTATAATTTAATATGTGCGCGTGTCCTGCAATGTGTGTGGGTGCGTGTGTATGTGGTGTACCATGTTATAGGTCGCAGTGTGAGTCTGCTTTATGTATAAATTAAACACGAGCACCGCCCACGAAAACATACGTACGGTCTATTTTTTTCGTTCGTTAGTTTCTAGAAACTCCCCTCGCGAACGCAAAACAATTATAATATTATTATATTATAATACTATGTAGGTACCACCCCGCGTTTTATCCAAACACGACGCCAGATACCAAAAATTTGGACACGTTCAGCGCAACGATCGGTTGACGATAAACTGCGTTAAAAAGAATATAATATTATAGATTACGATATTTGAAGTCTTGCAGGACATTTCGAAAACATAATTTAAAGCGAAATTGATTTAAGAATCACGAGCATCTCCGACGGATTCTACTCATATTTCAAAAATTTCTCCGCTGCAGCACAACGACGGTCATTTTATTAATTATTCAATCATATTAACTATATTACGAACAACAAACACCGCACAACACTGGCACAGACCTATCGTAACCGAACTGGTTTCTACATCATTACAATATTATTATATAAAAATTATTTTCATAAATATTTTGAAAAAGTCATTTTAAATATGGTTTTTGAAATTTGAGTGGGCAGTATTAAAAACAACATTTTAAGGAACGGATTATTTTTTACTGCAGATACAGTTTTTTTTTATTCTATTGCCACAAACTCGAATTTAACATTATAATACTATATAAATCTTTTTGATAAAAAAAATACAAAAATATATACATTCCACTTAGGTATCTATATAATATCAGGCACGGATCCAATAAAGCGCTGCTCTGGGGAGGAGGGAGTGGGGGCAACAGTTTTGCTACAACACTACAAATACAGTATTTACAATAAAATATATATAATTTATAAACAACGGTAGTGTCCTGTAGTAAGCATTCTTATGTTGCGGAGGCGGACGAAGCCCCTAGCCCCCCCCCCTCTGGATTCGGCCCCGATATACATAATATACATATGTAATAGTAAAATATACTGTTTAGGTACTATATATATATATAGTAGTGCTGGGATGTTGAAATCTAATTTTGAACTGTTCGCCGCATTCTATTAGGATCAACTAGCTATATATATATATATATATATATATGTGATATAATGATATATTATTATAATATACATAAATAATAACAGCATAATCGGTAGTAGGCCGTCATCGATGGCCACCCGCCGGCTGCAGACCGGCCGGCAAGGACTCGCCGATGATGATAATAATATTTAAATCGCACCTGTGTCTGATTGAGCCGTGTAATAATAATAATATTATTATTATATATTGTATGCTCGCGCGCGATTGAGCCGCACATAATAACATGTAAAATATAATAATATGATGACCGTTTGAAGTGCAGTGTTTACAACCGTTAGCGATCGGTAATTGGCAATTAATAATTTTGCACCTGACCAATCGTAATATAACTAATAATATGGGATATTGGATTTATGACGCCCGGCAATTATCGTCGATCACGAACCCGGTCTCTCCCCGGCGAGTAAGACGCATAATATGAATGGGACACGATATTGTGATGATGAGCGTACCACGGCACACGCGCATTATAATGCATATCCACTGCAGCTCGAAAATATAGCCGACGGAGGCTAATATTAAACGCATCCACCGCTCTGGTATATACCTGGTTACACGTTATGATTTCCGAACGCATAATTTATAACGCGACTCAACATAATATATTATTATTTTTATTATAACCATTACATTTACTTTCGTCTAAATAGCTCCGCACCGCGAAGACGACGAGCCGAAACAAACGCGCGCATTTATCGCGGGACGCGATAAATATTGTATTTTATGTTGATAATAAAAATATTTAGTTACCTATGTGCAAAAAAAATTTGGTCCGTCGCGACTTTGCAAGTTTCTATTTCTATTTGAACTGCAAGTAATTTTTAATCCGAAATATCAACGCATTATATTCTTTCAATAACAATTTACGTATTTTAGTAAGACTTACTATAATACGACTACGTTGTCTCATTTAGTGTTTCAAAAACGAGAACAAAACAAAACTGAGATGATTGTTCTGAACGCTTGTTCCTATTATGATGAATGCGAACATATAGAGAATGCGAAAAATACATTGTATATTGTGCATTGTATATACAATATACATACAATAATATATGAATTAAATTTTCTGTATAGCAGTACAATATAATTATCACGATATATCTTGGCATAAAAATGTTCGGACATTTAATGTGGCATAAATAGATTGTAAATATATAGTTTAAGAATATACATATCAATATTTCATTTATAGTGAATTAAAAGTAGATAGGTATTAAATAATACACTTCAGCCATAAACAACATGATAATGTTTTATTACATTCCACGTTGGTTCGTTAAGTTTTTTATTAGTTTAGTCGTGTATATTTTTGCCTGGGGTAGGTTATATTCACTACCTACTGAAAGCGTCTTTTAAAAGATCGTGGCAGCTATAACTTATAATAGTTTAACATCGATATGCATTGTATTTGAGATGGTAATTTTATGCAAAAGAAATTTTTATTTATATCTTCAATACGAATATACGCTTAGTAGTTACTGAACCACTTTTATTATTATAATCCTAGTGCACACACAAGCATATTACGATATTAATATCAGTAAAACCTTTAAATCGCAAATTTATAGTGTTTTTAAGTAAATAAGTCCATACGATATAATATAATATAATATATACCTATTAATGAAGGTATTCAATTGGGTATGTATTTTAAACAATAATACAACATATGGTATTTTACTTGAATAATTTTAAAAGTCATAGGTGATAAAACGTTGTAAGCTTGTAAAAATAAATTAAATTCTTGTTATTGAAATAAAAAAATACCTTCAGATAGTACGGAAGTATACTTTTTAAACATAAATTTTATTTAAAAATAAGAATTTGTGTATCGCTTGACTATTCATTATCCAAACCTCTGTGCAATTTCATTATATAGGTTCATAATACATAATATATATCAAAACATAACATTATTGGAATATCATATAAAATGTTCATCGACAATTACATGTAATTCCTTTTACCCGTTTATAGTTTAAAAATATTATAATCACTGCAAAAATAAGTGTGTATAATAATACTGAATCACATGTGCAAAAAAAAATCTTTACTCATCTTATTCAAATAAAAAACAATAAGATTTTACACAAACAAAAGCACAATCATATGACATCAAAAGAAAAAAATGAATATGTTATTGTTAAAATATAGTCTACATCGAGCATATCCAGCGATAAATTTACCGCACCAGATATTGTACCAGTTCTTAACTTTTAAAATATATGTAAAATATATATATTTTATACTATCAAAAATATGAGTTAAACAAACAAAAAAACAAACCATCTACCTATAAATATCCAGCTCTTTATATAATGTATATTATACGTTATTTGCTTAGCTACCATATAGAATCCAACTTTTCTAAAAAAAAAAAGATCTGGAAGAATAAAATATAACTTGCAGGTATTATAGGTAACCGCAGTCATATATTACGGGTAATATTATATAATTATAAATGTCGAATATATCGTTTTCTTTGTAAAGTTAAATCCTATAGTGGTCCCATAACTGTGCAAATGTGTTAAATTCAAATTGCTTAGCAATAATGATTACAAATTATTAGTTGTACTACATAGATCGTATTGTCATCATTCGTCGGTGTTTATATAGTTACACAAATTTCGATTGTTAAGTAGGTATTCGGGTGTTTTGAAGTGGACGAACAAAGTAATATTATCATACAATTCAGTCGTGGCGTTCTTCTTAAACTCATTCCAGAACGAAAACACATTTATTGAAAAGAACTGTAATTATTATATTGTAACGGCGTGGTACCTTGCTACTAATCGTGCGGCGCGAAAATCTCCTATAATATGATTTACGCACATATAATAATATGAGTACCTATATAATATTTTATATCATATTATGACCTTTAGGCAGAATAATAAAAGAAAACTCGAGACCGACTTCCTATAATATAATGAGCGAACGCACGTCACAAAATATAATCACAATGCCATTATTGTTATTATTCGCATTGTCCGACTTCTGGATTTCACTGCGTCTAAATCGAAAATACTCAATGAGATACGTACTATCATATTGATTATATAAATATTATTTATAATCAATGGTACAGTTCTTTTTCGTATGCCGTGCGCGGAGAATTACGGGTGAACGCGTGTCGTTTAAGGTTTTATCGATTCTTGAGCGAATCGAGGAGCAAGATTTTCGTGATAAACGGATAATAACTACATCCATCGTTTCGGCTCGGACGCGTAATTCCGGAACCTAGTATAGTTCAGCGCGATAGGCGGAGCTAAACCAAAAGTACGAACCCTACGCCAGTCCAGAGCTCCGTGCAGACTCGTAGTTGGGTTTGTAATAGGTAAGATTTGTATGAACATTAATAAAATGTACGTTTATTTATCAATTTAATGTAAGTATTACCAATGTTTACAATAATAAAGTATTTATCAAATAAATTATGTGCATGTCATATTTTAAATATAAAATGCATTAATATATATTAATATATAAGTATAGTAGTATATTATATACTATATAAGTATAAAATATGGCCAAATATATATGTTCTAAAAACAAATGTAAAATCAAATATAAATGGATAATGACTTTTCATATTATCAATTTGGGAAAACAAGTACAAAAAAAAATATTAGTTTTCAACCTACTTCAATAGCACATCGAAAAACCAGAACTGGATTTACTAATCCATCAAAAAGAATACAAGCAAACAACTCATAAAACTCCAAAAAAATACTAAATAAATCGAATAGAAAACAAACTAAAACAAATTTGGGCGCTAACATAAAAGTAAATAAACCTAACGGAAAAATATAAAAACCCATTTATGACATACTTTAAATAATAATTAATAATAATTTGTTTTAAATATCTATACACTATTATATTTTGCATATTTTAGCATTTATCAAGGACAAGAGTATACGATTCACATAGTTCTCATAATAATATGAAAAGTCATTATCTATACTTAATTTTACATTTATTTTTGGAAGATCTATATATTAATATATATATATATATATATATATTAATAGGTACATTTTATATTTAAAATATGACATGCTATTATAATACATAATTTATTTGATAAATACTTTATTATTATTAACATTGATAATACTTGCATTAAATTAATAAATAAACGTACATTTTATTAATGTTCATACAAATCTTACCCATTACAAACCTAATAACGATTTATCGCGGAGCTCTGAACTGGCGTAGGATTCATAATTTCGGTTTAGCTCCGCCTGCTGCTTTGAACTGTACTAGGATCCGGAATTATGCGTCCCGGATCCGTCACTGATTCGCCAAACACTCGTAAACAAATAAATACCTTACAGTACATTTGCATGGTGTTTGTGCAAAATGCACTATACAGCACTGTACAGAGTGATTCAAAATTCGTTTACGGCCACTTTATTAAATAGAGAAAAATGTATGATACGAGAGTTTTTTGATTTATAAAACGATCTAAAATTATTTGTAAATTTTATATTTTTTTTACAATATTTTAGGTGGAGTTTTGAGCGGTCGACTTCAAATATCTTTCAAACACAGAGTTTTGTCAGAAATGTCTTCGTATTATGTTTGCAAAAAAAGTATAAGTTCCCGTTTGAGTTTCGAACGTTGATACCCTAAAACCCCTCTAATATATTGTACAAAATTATAAAATGTACAAACTATTTTAGATGCTTCTAAATCGAAAAACTTTCGTATCGTACATTTTTCTATATTTTGAATATATTATAAAATGGCTGTCACATAAATTTTGAATCGCTCTGTATAGCAGGCGGTACACTCTGCAGCGCGACGCGAGTGCTGTCGTGTGTAAACATTTTCGCCGTCTGTTTCACGAGATTCATAGTCGCAATTGGAATGTTCACTGGTCACAGCTCACATGTTCAGTGTATCGCGTATTATATTACGATTCGTTTTATGTACAACTAATCTGGGGGTCGGAAATACGCGTTATTGCGATTTTTTTTCCGTGACTTGGGCGCATAAAACGCGCTTACTCGATAACGCTTTTCAACCGCGGATCATTAAGATTCGGCTTGAAAAATCATCGAAATACGAACGTGCGCGGATGTTATGTCCGACGCATTCAGTTCTTATTTTTTATTACCACACATACATAGCACACATAAATAATTATAAATACATTATTGTTATGATACCGTACGCCGCCCGTATAAACCAATTTGGGCTTTCTACGTATTAAAAATCTCACGAATCTCGGGATTCGGCGATCGGTGAAAATATATAATGAAAAAAATAATAGAACGAAAACGTACACATATTATTATTATTATCATTATTACTATTATATTACACTGTTGAACGTTTTGCGGATTTCTATACAAGAAATCGAGTGCTTGCGCCACACTTATATTATAATGGTATAATAGTACACATAGATACCAGCCAAAGTTATACTATAGAGGGAAAGATTCAGTTGAAATTCGATCGCTCAAATAGGTGTGGAAAAAACCACCGAAATGACGTTTGCTATGCATTGACAGTTTTTCACTGGTTTGAACAAACGAATTTCTGGCTAATATCTATATACGAATCAGACGAATCGGTTAATCGAGTACTTAAGATCGGTAAAAACTATGATCAGTCCAGAGCTCGGAATGTTATACATTTGTTTATTGAAAGAAAATATAGAAAAAATTTGATTCCATAAAAATTTATTGTATCGTGATGTCTAGCTTTCAAATTCATAAATTTATAAGGGCATATTTTTGTTCATTTTGGGTTTTTTTCTACATACAATTAAGATGTGATTGGTTTCTATTACATATTTTATAACTTTTTTTTTATTATATGCAAGAAAAATACAATTGTTTTTCAATAAAATGTATAAATTGCAAATATTACATTGTTATTTTTGAGGCGATACAAAAATATTCTTTCTATTGGACATTATTTAAAAATTATTTATGTAAAAATATGCTGAATAAAAATTTGGGTATAGGTATATAATTTTTTATTAATTAGGTATATATATATTGTATTATTGTATATTATTTCTGATACAGATGGTGCATATTTAATTGCATAATTCAACATTTTTAAGTGTATATTATTTTTCGATTTTGCGCGGCGAGTTCTGAGTCCAGCCCGTTTATTACGTACAATATTTGAAAATATGTCCAAAACTCTATTCGAGCCTCGTCAAACCTCGACTTTGGATTGTAAAAAATTAAGTTATTCGGAACCTATATACGAAGCACAAGCAATATAAAGTAGGTATGTAATGGCGCGGAAAAACGTTGCGATTAATCAAAAAATCGCATCGTCGAAAGCGTTATTGTACACGCGTAGGTACGAAAACGTTGTCGTGTTCTTGTCGCAGGGAGGATGAAGAAAAAGGATAAAAATATGTTTGGTTTTTTATTTTTTTTTTTCCCATTGAAACTAGTTAATTTCCTCTCTCGCTCATGTGTACAATATAATATATTTTATGCACATAAATCCATTCATATACATATATATAATTTGTTGACCTCGCGTTAGTTTTGCGTGTGACCTTTCACTTGTCGTCCGAGCAAGATGTGTGTGTGTGTGTGTGTTTGTGTGTGCGCGTGTGTATGCGTGCGCGCGCGCGTATCTAGAGCAAACGGCGACGGGCCTATCGGGGCACGAAAATCGACCGGCAGCTGTCTCTCGTTTCGCAACGCGTTTACCTCTCTCGGGATACATGAGAATATAAAAAATAATCGGTCGTGACGGTTTCATAAAGAGGAGAAAACAAAAAGTAAAGGTATATAATATAACAGCGTTATGCGTACGCGTCTATATAATATGTGGATCGCGGTAGTTAAATCTTCATTTGCGATATGTCATGTCGTCGGAGACCACCTGCTGACGTTACCGCTATTGCGGTGTTGATGGCTTTAGTGGTACATCGTGCTTCGCGACGCCTTTACGAAATTTTAATGTTGCGCAACCATTGAGAAGAATCTTCGGACAAGTCACGGCGCCCATATTAATAATAATAATAATAATAACGACAACACCGCAGAGCTCACTATTATTTATCCATGGTCACATTATTATGTATATAAATTACATTCACTGTCCAACAGCGGTGTTTACGAGTTCACGACAATATAGCGACTCGAATATATATATATATATATATATAGTTGTAGGTAGGTACAATACTGTTGATTATTTCGTTCACGTGCAATTCGTATACAATCGCGAACTGCTGTGAATTTTCTACGGGTTTCTGCCGATTTACAGGCATTTTTAGACAAATTATGTACCGATGGACACGGTCGAACACAAAATCTTCATTTGTTATAAAAATATATATATGGCGATTGTAGACGTCTTGTAGTAGACATTTCGAATAGCGTTAGATATAGAGAAAAAATTAATACTTATTGTCTTAAATTGGGAATACGCAAAGTTCCTGCAGTGTAATACACCCGTTTACTGCAAACTCCTTATAATTAGTTACATATGCGCTAAAGAAACAATTGATGAATTGATATTATTGTTTATAAATCATAATGCACGATAATATAATATTAATAATCACTGAAATTTAGGTTTTATTATTATGGGCGATTAAATAATGTTGACGATTCAAAGGTATTAATATCATACTTTCATTTTTATTTTTAGATTAATTTTCACGGAAATAGGTAATTATAATCGCTAGTTGATACAATTATTTTAACCACGAAAACTTGCCATAATAAATTAAAATAAACCGTATTATAAATTTAATTTGAACATTTTAATTCTCAACCGAATTTGATTCGTGTGCATAATATAATATGATATTGCAATAATAATAAAACGCATATCAAAATTCATGAATATTTTACACGTTTAATGTGCATATAGATCTAAACATTAATTAATTACTAAAGTTAAAATTGACACCACTATATATTATATCACTATACTCAGTGATTGAATTGAAGGGGTATATGGGGGGACGTATCATTTTTAGAAATTCTTTATGCGTTAAGACGTTTAAATAATCAGGTACGTAAATTTTTTTTCACACTTTTGCATCCCTCTTTTAATTTTTTCCCAATTTAAGCGCCGACTATACTGTAATAAATATGTAAATTACATAAAACTGCTACTAACCTGCGAGTATTCGGCACACAAATCGATGGAGCCGACGAAATCGCACACGTCGTCCACCGTCCACGAAGACACGGTCAACTTGTCTGCCGCATTGGGACAAGTGTGTTTGTCGGCGGCCGCGGTGGAGGTGGCCGGTGGCGGAGCGGAACAAGCCGAAGCGCAGGGTATCACTCGGCTGGGGACAGTCTGATGGCATGGCGGCTGTTTGGACAGCGCCTTGGGCGGTTTCGGCGACACGCTGCCCATCCGCTTGTTGTGGCCGCCGCCGCCGTTGCATGTCAAGGCGACCTTTTCTCGGGATTTTTGCAGGGCCAGACCGAACGCCGGTATGTTGAGAAACGTCTCGGCGAACGATCCGGCGGCAGCTGCGGCAGCCGCGGCGCTCTCCCAGTGGCCGGCCGCGGGCGGATGACCTTTGCGGGGTTTCTTGCACGGGCTCGACGACGACGATAGGTCGAGTGGGTTCTGTTCGGACGCCGAAGCCGCGGCCGCCGAGCCGATGTTGTGCGGGTGCAGCGGGTTGGACGACGACGATGAAGTGGAGCAAGGCCGCTTGGTGCCACCGACGCCGCCGCCGGTCTTGCTGCTCATGAACGCGTCAAACTGCGAAGACCGGACCATGGACAGTAGCGCTTGCGTGGACGACATGTCCATCATGGGCGGGAACATGGGCACGTTGGTACCGGGAATGGTGGGCGTCGCAAACGGAAATCCCGGATTTAGCAGGCTCCCGTCGCAGCCGTTGTCTTTGGTGGACGCGGCCGCGGCAGCCGCCGCTGCTGCAGCGGCCGTGGCAGCCGACAGCATTCCCAGATTCAGACCGTTTCGCGAAGGCATGTACCTGCATCGAAAAGACAAATTCAATGCTCATTATTATAATAATAATATTTATTAGGTTGGGTACCTACAGGCGCGTAGCCAAGATTTTTTTAGCAGGTGTTATTATATTCAGACTAATGTCTGAAAAATATTATTTATTTTTATATTACACTTCACTCTCCATTGTAGTAATTAATCTTTATATCAAACATGAAACAGAACTAAATGACATGACATATTTTGTAGAAATTTGAATCATGTAGTACACACATTGCTTGCATAAACCCGCGGCCGATGTGACCGGTATTTTAACAACCAAAACGCCACTGCAAGGTACTCAACCTAACTGATCGAAAACGGTAATAGTATAATTATTATTTATATATTATTTTCAACATTTAAACAAACACAATCGATTAATAAGATCAAAATTAAATCCATCGTGTGCAAGAGCATAGAATTTAAATTTTGAAACCAGACGACAGTACCTATTATGCATAAAATGCACGAGGATTAGTTGAGGTTATTTAAGGATGAAAAATAATCATTGTATAGGATAACAAAAGGAAGATAAAGAATTTTTCAATTTTAATTCGTTAAAAGAAACAATTTAACTTGGTAGGTGAAAAATACACCTCCACAAAGACAGTGACTATAGGTTGAAATCACGTTTGGGAAGTAAATCATGTCCCAGCCTGAAGTGACGAGTGATGCTGCACTATTATGGATCGACTATAATCGACTGGCATACATCATGACTGATGCCATAATACTATGATGGGATTGGATTATAGGTTAGGTATATAACAGTATAGATTCCGTGCATAATCGTTGAAACGCGTTTGATTAATTAATAAAATAAATACTGAAACGTTACTATATATGGGACAGCTACGATGCCTACTATTATATAATTTCGTAACATTTTAAGGCGGTTTTATTTACTACACACTACTTTACTACTTTGCGGTGTTGTGATTTGGAGATTCACGGAAAGAGTTCTATGAAGAAAAATCGATGCGCGTCGTTGACCTAAATAACAAATTTATTTAAGTCGTATCGCCGTGGCAGAAAATAGCCGAACGACTGCAGGCGTGAAACGTTGCGTTCTGACGTTTTCATATAATACCATGATTCGAGACTGCGATAATAAAATATGCACATAATACATAATAATAATATGTTATATATTAAAATAAGCTCATTCTATTATACGCGCTTTCCACAAGTAAATGTACACTTTACATTGTATATGGATCTAGGACGTTGGCGCACGGGACTGATGAAAAAAAAGCGACGCCTTTGGCCGCAAACTGTGGTCTTTTTCGCTTTATTTTTAAAAATGTTTTGACGACTCGCATTATTTGTCTATTAAATACAAAAATGGTATATTATTAGGTGGTATACCTATTGAAAATCTTTGAAAACGTTGACAACGATAAAAAAAATTAAAAAATTATATGGATATTAAAATATTTTACTTAATTTCCCGACCTTCTTTGCACAGAGAAATTGTTTCATCATGATCGACGTACAATAATTGATTAGTCGTGCACATAATTTGCAGTTATGTGTTGCCTAAGTAAAGTATAATAACGATACTTATATATACATAAGTACGAGTGTACAACACGATCACACAACTGACCTGTAACTATTATTATTATCATGACGAATAGATGGGATTTTTTTTCTTACTTTTAGTCTGTTTTTTTATTAAACACCCTTATAAAATGAGAACCATCGCCCACTTCAGGATTCAGCAGTGCGCGTGTGTTCGCTTCGCAGAGTATTATTATTATTATTATTATTGTTAATACGATTATCGTTTATCGTTTATATTGGCTCGACGATTGCTGCTAAGTACCTATATATAGTATTATTATAGGTGCGGTGAGCTCATACGCTATTTGGCGGCTCGCGCGCGCGCACACACACAATGATTACAAGGCGCTGCGAGTCGGGTCGTGTACACAATAATAATAATAATATGGTCCTGTTAATCGCCCGAATGATGGAAAAAAAAATTTAAATCGCTCAACTGATTTCGTGAGAATTTCTGCCACTGCGTGTCGTCGTGGGTCGCTTTTTAAAACGAACGCGTTTTTTTTTTTTTGTACGGAAGGAAAGCGTCTGCGAGAGACTATGCGTTATATGTGATAATAATTATTCCGTCTATATTATAATAGCTGTTGTGTACAACTTGTGCAGATCGTGACAGTAGTTTTAATTATTTTTCTTTATGTTTTTTTTTTAATGAACGCTCCTCCCCCACCGTATATCGCACACACTCTGTTATTATTATTATCATTGTGCCTATACAGCAGGAGCCGAGCGACGACGAATCCACAAGAGACTTGAATAACAACAAAACCAATAATCGCCTAATTAATAACGCGATTTCATAGGAACCTACCCAAATATTTTTAGTGTACGGTGATTAAGAAGGAGGTAGTTAAAGCGGAAATTTGGAAATTTTTTTTCCGGACGTTTCCGGACATAAACTGCTTATATATAGTCAGCCAAAACTCGACCCAACTTTATTGTATTTCTACAATACTGATCTTAACTGCTGTAGACCATAAATACCATAGGTATTCCCTCAGAATCTAAGGCTTAGATCATATACAATGGAAAGAGCCATTCGATTTACGAGTTGAATCCAACATAGCTATAGGACCCGTGACATATTCGCATGCGTGACTGTTATATTGATATGTTGTCCGGCGATTTATTTTTATCACTTTATTTTATTAACAAATGATAATATATTTTAAAAATTTCATATATTATTTATTTAATATTATTAGTTTTGTAAATTACAAAATTCAAGGCAAAAATGAATAATAATTAATAACTAATATTTATTATTATTTTACAAAGTACGAATTGATAATATTTTTATTTAGAAAATTAAAATCTGTACTAAAACAAATGCTCGTGCGCATATCACCATGGTCATACGGTTGTTGGCTTCACAGATTTTACGAATAGCTTTTTATTCATTGTATATGATCTTAGGGTATACCTATGTATTCAGGGTCGGTTTTAAAGAGGGCACCAGAAGGCAATTGCCAGAGGGGGGAGGAGGATATTTTTTACTAGATAAAATAAACAAATATTTAATTTTTCTTTATAAAGAGAATGCATTAAATTTTTAAATCTTAGAAATAAAAATAAAATTTTTTAAAATTTCTAATAAAATAATTTGTAAATTTTCATATTTTTGATGATTTTTTTTTAAATTCTAATTTCAGGCGCTCATAAAAAAACTGTTGTGAATTAACGCTCATATTTATTTATTTTTTTAATTACATTAATAATAACTTATGAGAAACCTTGTATACAATTTTCAATTTTTTGAAAAAAAGGTTTGAACTTTATTGCAGTACTATATTAAAAAAAAATTATTGAAAATGGGTGCCATGAATTTTGAGCCCGGGGACTCCTAAATTCTAAATACAGACCTGCAGGCTCCAGCCTACTGCATCTAACAGCCGCCCCGAGCTAATTTTCAACTGTTACCGTAATAATTTATAACATCCGTAAGTCGGTAACATATCGTAGAAATGTATCCACACTAATTAGGATTTTAAATTAAGAATTGCAGTAGCAATCAAACACGATTTCGACATTATCTTTTGGGTTGAAATCGTGTACAGTGCCGCGTATTATATAGAAATGCACAACACACATATTATGTTAATTTAATTCCTTCGAACAGCAGGTATATATGCATATTATACGCGATGAATAATGAACGATCTCGTAAAGACTTCACACGATAATATCTTCTGTAATATGATAACGAGTATTATATATAGGTAGCGATTTCATTCCACATTAATTAGTCCGTCGCGTATTACGCAATTTCAACTATACACGCAATAAATACGTATAAGATAAAAAATATATATATATATATACCTACGATTTATAAGAGAAAACAATGAGATTGTAATAATAATAATAAACGCCGAGTGCAGCAGCAGCAGCGGCGGTGTAGGAAAAACAAACTTTATAAATCGCGGTGAGAGGAAAAACTGTGCGAAATAATATACCTAATAACATATTATATTATGCTTATCCTGTGTGTTCATCAAACGGCCGTTTAATCGTAAATATTGATTTAATTACCTCGAAGCTCGTGTCGTTTCTTTGCTATTATTACAACGTGTCGTACAGGTTAATATAGTTGCGGATTGAATATCGCGACTGCTATTATTTTTAATGTCCGATTGTTGTTCGACTTGGTCGTTTCTATATTGTACTAACCACGTGTAATTACTATATTATTATATCGGTTAAGTGTTTTGTTTTTGTTTTACTGCTACTGCTGCTGCTGTAGTCGAACAATAATTATTGTCGTTAGAAAACAACAATATCTCACACTGCAAGATTTTACATACGCATATATATATATATATATATATATTAATATATGTCATATGTGTGTATACGAATTTCCTAGATAAATTTGCAATGTGTAAATCGATCGAATTTCGACGCGTTAATACTACCCGACCATAGGCGAAACTAGGCAATAGACCCCCGAACTCTAATAATATTCAGCATCCCCTGGCCCTGCAGTTAGAGATATATTATAAGACACCAAAAATAATACAAGAAAAGAGCGGTTTCTTTGTTTTATATTATGTAAGATTTCTTTTATTTGAAACAAAAAACTGTTAAAAAACAGGTTTTTCCTAACACAAACGAGTTATTTCAAATTTCAGTTACGATTCCAATAAGTTCGGTAACACGTAAACGCAGTTTTTCGTGTACCTATGCAACTAATTAAAAAAATTGTTGCGGACAAGTATAAGAACGGTTTACTGATTTCTCCATTTTAAATATCGAGAGGGATATTGCGAATAACAAAAACAAGTAAAATGGTTTTAAAATAATACTATTAATATTCTTATTATCCAATATCAAACGTATACGTATGTTATTTGTATTTGTTATATTGGTTGTAACTTGAATAATATTATATTGTAATATTAGACAATAATTATTAACTTTGTACGCACAATACATTATTAAGTTGTGTACAAATCAAATATAATAATGTTGAAGTCGTGTTATAACAATTTGTCATTAAATTGTGTGTGAGGGAGGGGGCAAACCCGGGCATGGGTTGGTGAGATCTACATCATTTTAGCAATCCCTAAAGTTTAGGTCTAGTTGCGCCTATCAATACAGAAAGGACTATCACTATTGGATCGTTTGATCTAATAGTGAATAAATAAACTAAACTCGTTTGAGTTAAGTAATATTATTATACACGAATTGTAATGAAAACTCCGAGAACCGCAGTCTATCATTAAAATACGTACCGATGTGAAATAAATTTTACGAAACATTGATTAAAGATATTTCGATATATTATTATTGGTCCACGACAGAGAAAACCAGTAATAAATCTACGTACCTAATATCGTTACTCAGCAAAGATCAGAATTTAATGCGCTAAAAAACAATGAAATGTGTGCATACTTATGCACAAAAAAAAGGTCAAATATTCAGTGATATTATATGCAATTGTTTTTTTATAAAATATGAATTTTTTGGAAATAAATTTGAAAAATATAATTATTACTAAAACTATATTCTATTTACAAATTATTTGTATTTGGTTTTATTTTTTCAAAGGGCGTCTACGGCGTATCTGCGGCGTACATTGTTAATGGCAACAGTGACAGCTAAAAATCGTTAAATTAGACAGAGCCGATCATAACAAGTTTACTAAATACTATGTGTATAATTCAAAATATATACAGACGATTCGACAGTGTGCGTGGTGGCTCTTTATTTTTAAATTGTTTAAATTATAATTTAAAAATTATTGAAAATTTGTTTTTTATTGATTAATAAACGTAATATGAAAAATCATAAAAAATTACTAAAATACTAAAATATTCAAAAATATGCTATATAAATTTTTATATTTCAATTGTTTATGTATCATGACACGAATTTGAATCTAATCAGATTTTAAATATTATGCAGCTTCCTAAGAAATATGCAAATGCGTGAAGTTCCGTACCCACATCGTTAGGTATTACTTTTTTTTTATTGTAATAAGAGTTATAATCACAAAAATGTTGTTCCTTATTATAATAACAATAAATAAGTTAATATTATGATTTAAAGAATTAATCAAGTAAGAAAAAGAAAATCGTAAGTACCTACCAAAATATTGTATTCAAATTATATAGGACTATAAGAACGTTTTTTCAACAAATACGAAGAAAAAAAACTTAAGTGAGTTCAAGAATACAAATTTGGGTATTATTGGTAAAAATGTTGATAAAGTACAAGTCGGCAATTGAAATCGACACACAAAAAAAGTCAAAACTTTATAATTTATTTTCCACATAGATTAAAATAAAAATACAATATTTGTTTTAATTGATTTCCTGAAAACTTAGAAATCGGTTGATACGTTCTATAGACCACTGTAATACCATCGTATTTAAGTTATAAGTAAACGTAACAAAACGACTACTCACTCGCTGGGGTTGGCATTCTGGTACTTGGCTGCCAGACTTCGTATGAGGTCGCTGCAGTTTCGGTTGGGTGCCGGACTAGACACGCGGTCGGCCGTGGCCGCGATGCCGGGCGGCGTGCCGGGATAGCACGACGAGGACGGCGTGCCGCTACGCGACGATGCCGAGTCGCCGCCGGCCGCGGCCACTGGGCTCAGCCGTTCCGTCTTCACGTCGGCCGCGGTCGCCACTCTGTTGTTGTTGGCGCTGATCGAATTATTGTTGTTATTCACCGGGTGCTCGATCTGCATACCGACCACCGAACGTCGGCTCTTCGGCAAACCAAACAAGTCGATGTCTCTTTTGATGTCCACTACGATATGAAACAAACAAAATCGCAAACGTTATTGAAACCGCTTAGAAAACAGTGGCGTCATTTGAGGGGACAAGATGGGCATTTGCGTCCCTGTCTGATTATAAAATCAGTCCAATTGTTGAGACGGTTGTTAGTAATATGATTATAATTTTTATATAATTTAGAGGAAATATAATATTGTGTAAGTATTAGAACACTTTTGACACGATAATAATTAATATTTATAGTTTTTTACCGCAAATATATATTATATATATATATATATTGACGCGGATACTATAATCTAAAATTTCTAAAAACAAAATGATCATTCTTAAATTTATCCATGATTTCGAAAAAACGTCTATAACCTACTAACATTTTTTGATTTTTCAATAGTGTTTAGCAGTCGTGTTTCATGTTATAATTTACAAAGTTCGAAACTTCTAGAAAAATATAAAATTACGTCACTGACGTAGCGGCGACATAATTATTTAGCTCGTCTGCATCTATTTTGCTACCTACTAAACGGGGTTACTTTGGCCTTATACGCGTATAAAGTTATCTAAGATGGGAATTGTATCGAAATAAAAATATAAGTGGAAGTTAGCTATTAAGAGCGATGCGTTCTGTTTTTTTTTTTTTGGTTCAGTTATATGGGCTGGTCAAAACTTTTGCCATCTCTTATTAAATATTGAAGTGATGTCACTGTTTAGATATTAATTTTTTTGTGTCTATTGATATGACATGACTTTTGCATGATATATCGCACCTCAAAATAATAGTTTTGAATAAAACCGATTTGAAGTTTAACGTATACGTTTGAAACTAAAAAATCGGATACTTGTAAACATACATTACAGTATATGATTTCTTCAAATACTGCTATGAAATATACTCACTTTTAAGCTCAAAAAGTTAAGACGAGCCTAACTACCTTTTACAATTTTTAAGTAAATACGAGACTGACATATTTTGAGACATAGCAGTAAGACATTTCTAATTGAAAATACGAGATTGCAGACGTATTTAATATTATTACAGCATCACAATTTATGAAATGCAATACCACCACAACACTAAATATTGCTATTTTCCACTCGACATATCACACAAAAATGAGTTTTTATTTAGCACAAGAACAAATCGAAATGTCTTGAATTTTGAATCAATGATTAATTGGAAAAATTAAAAAAATTATACTGCCATAAAAAGTTGGTTTAATAATTATCTAAAAACTGAATACCTAATTCAATACTGACACATCTTTTTGGTGGCAAAATAATGAATGATATTGAATGTGGCATTCTTGCATTCTATAGAGCTATTTTTTTTTTCTATTCAAAAGTAGTCATAACTCATAGTTCATGCATTTTGAGTTGTGGCAGTTTTATTCTAGAGGTGTGATGTTTCTGAAACGTCTTATTATGTTAAGATGAGACGTTATAAGTTATCGGTGATTACATAATAATATATAACAGTACAGATTGTCATCGCTATTCGACGATGTCATCCATTTAATTTATTATTGTAAATCATATATCTTTATTAATGTATAATTAATTACATTCTAAGACATATTTATAGGTTTTTCGGGACATAAATATCTTTAAACAGTACTAATTATAATTATAATATAATCTTTTTGATTGTAACTAATTACAATATTCGCGTGCAATTTATATACGGGACGCACGTCCTACGCGCTCGTATAGAATCGGACAAAGATCTATATTGTTATAACTTATAAGTGTTATGTGAAGGTATGGACAAAGCATTTAAATTATTATATGGGTACGTATATGTCATCCACAACACTACGCATATTTTAATCAACGGCAGATTAGGTACCCAAACGGCTAAACGTACTCGTGAATTCTGACACATTTTAATTTATGCTGTAAATGTGCGGTTATGTTATTATCGCACATTGATAACCATTTTAATTAATTTTATTCCCACTATAAGTGTTAAATATTTCATATAATATATTATAAAGGATAATGAATCATTATCATTTGTTTTCAACTTTAAGTACCTATATATTTCAGACCCTGTGTCAGGGGCGTAATTAAAGACGGAGAAGGGTAGGAACCCCCTCAACCGAAGCCTTTTTTCTGACGTTCTACGCACTCATATTATGCAGTTTTGCAGTGAGTAACAGTGTTTCAAGTCAATATAAGTCGATGTTGACCTGAAAGACTCATCGTTTGATATTTTCAGCACCTAAACTAGAAATTCTATGAGCCATACCTCAGCGCATTACGAGTGACCTTCGTTCATATAACCGCATACCACAAGCCGACAACGCTCTTGAGGATATACCAAGGTATGTTTTTTATTATTTTATGCTATACCTACACAGTGCAGGTCTTGTTAATGAAAAATAAACGAACGGTTAACCAAAACTAAGCTGTAAATAAATTGTTGTTTAAAAAAAACAAAATTGTAATGTCACATTACTTTAAAAATCCTCAGTGATCCCCGTGCAATAAAGCCAGTAAAAACATAAAATTGAAATCTCGAAAATAAAATGTTATCATTGATACTTTGACATCTCTAGAGTCTACAGACAACCTACATAATATACATAATTTTACTCGCCGAATACTTCTCGCTGTACCATTTCTTATAATTTGTTTTTCATACTTAAATATATAACATAATAGAATGTTTAAAATTAATTTGTATTTTCAACAATTTACGTGCAAGAGAAAAGAAAACGTAAACCTACCTAACCTAACATAAAGCTATAAGATTTCAATAATATACAACTTGTTTTAACATGTTGATTTTGAAGCAAGCACTAATGACTTTTATGCTAAAATTATAAATTTATCAAATTTCATTTTATATATTATCCAACTAAAAATCAACG
This sequence comes from Pentalonia nigronervosa, assembly GCA_014851325.1. NCBI lineage: Eukaryota > Metazoa > Arthropoda > Insecta > Hemiptera > Aphididae > Pentalonia > Pentalonia nigronervosa. Next base: position 38,240 of record JACXSJ010000685.1, on the reverse strand, counting down.
AATGGCGACTAACGTGAATTTTTAACCAGGTTATCGCTTATAATAATACCTATGAAATATGAATGTAATAAACGAATAGCGACGATGAATAATACTTCATATTATTGTATTTTAATTTAAAAAATTATTTTGAAAATTATTCTGACGCACGCTGAGCGAATACCTTATAAATAGGTATGACTTGGATTGTACAAATTATTCTTCGTGTACACCTAACACACATTATGCAAGGCGTAATATAATGTAACAACAATCAATTCTAAAATACTCCATGATTAGGCTCGTAAATACACATCCAAGCCTCGTTTCGTTGGAATCTTCTTTCATATTCCACAGGACTAGAACCGCTTAATTAGTACATCCTCTCGTGCAGGATGACGGCGACGTGAAAACGGTTTAATCGAGAATAACAGAATGCTATGACGGACGAGCGACGTGGAGAAAAATGCCAGCGATGACGACTGAGTTTTCTTCAAACAGACTGACCGATGACAGAAAATATGTCACCGCGGTTACGTACTCGTGAGTGAGAGTAATCGTAATAATATACGATGCACTAGACCGCAGTTACCATTATATTATTACGTATACGGCATTTGAGGAGGCCGCCGTCCATAATATTATGATGCAGGTGTACAATGTTACTCATGACCGGATAACCGCGATATTCTCTGTACAGATTAGTGTTACAGAAAACGATAACCACTAACAGTTTTCCCAGCGGTCTACCACGCTGCCGTTCGATGCTCAATGATTCCTTAAAAACCGACAGACGGATAATGGCACCGTAATCTCTCATTATGACGGAAACTCGAGGAAAACAGAAAAAAATTTGAGGCATCGCGAGTTTTATCGTAATGGTAATCAGTGGCGCCCACGTAAGACACCAAATAGTGCAATTGTACTGGTTTCCAATGGCACCCGGGGCCTTTTTAAACTTCAAACCAATAACAAAAAAAAAAAAATTATGTTTATGGATTTGCAATATTTTTAAATTTATGTTAAGTAAAACATAAGGACTGAAGAGCGTTGCATCAATTTTTTCAACTTTAATGTCAAGAATTTAAAATTTGATAAAACATCATGGTTGACAGCGCCAAATAAACTATGATTCATTTTGGGGCGAGGGACATCTAAAATCATAGCTGCATTGTTTCATGAAAAAAAACCTTTAGGCGCTACTGATGGTAATTATTTCAAATGGGATTGTAATTGAGTTCGAAATTACGAAAAATTCGACATAATAAGAATTTACTGTATATTGTTCAGTGTACTCGCAAGTAACCACGATATTTCTCATCATCCATATTGGCGGAAATCGGAGGAAACTTGAAAGGACTAAGCCCCCCCCCAGAAATTTAAAGTACAGGTCCTAGCCACACTGGCTCTCAAAATTATAAAGAGTTTAGAATACTTTTAAAATATTTCAGATAAGGCACCTAATTGTTTTTGTACTTTATTATGATTAATAAATTGTTTAATATGACAAACTTTGTAAATTGTCTTGTTGAAATTAATAATTGTGAGCGGCTTTAGTACACAATAGTACCTATATAGGTGTAATGAACATATAATGCTCAGCTCCTCCAGTACTAAATTTCTGCTTATGGCATCGTCTATCGGTCAGAGGAAAACTGCAGTTTTGAGTGTAGTCGTGTCAAAATTTCTGCGAAACGAGTCTTATTGCGTACAAGTTCGAGCTTCATCGCTTCTTGGCCCGACGATATACGCGTCACCGCCATCACCTGTTTCTCGAACACACCAATCACCAATGTGTGCATTATTCACTATAAGCTCGTACAACTATATAAGACACCTCTACGACAGTCGTCTACTGCTGACTACTGTGGATAATTGTGATAGTCTCTATAGTGAGTAGCGTTTTTCAACCTGGAGTCACGATTGAAGTCTAAAGGATCCTATCGGTCAGAAATAATTAAACGTTAATGTTAGAAAAACAATCTTTTATTTACGTTAAAAATAAAAATTAATACATATCTAACCATAATTAGAAGACTAAATATGAAGATTTTAGTACAAAGTAAAAATTAATTTAGGATTATTTTATATTTAAATGTTTGTTTAATCGTGGTTCGACATTAGAAACACATAGAGTAAATTATTTTGGGGTTTCCGACAGATTAATAAATACACATTCAAAATGTTCTCGTATACTGGTTATTATTTGTTTCAATAATTGTTAACAGACAAAATCTTAAATTAGTTTTTGTTATAAAGGGGAGGGGGGTCGTTAGTGATGATTTTATTTTTTTACCTATTTTGAGAGTAACGACATTAAAAAGATTGAGAAACGCTGGTGTAGTGCGTACAAATCCAAAGATGACCGTCACACTTGATGTATCGGTCCTACAAATTAATATAATGTGCAGTACGAAATACGGTAATTAGTACAATGAGTGTACTATAAGGAACAAGTAGCTGTAGGCTGCAGAGTAATAGTTCCTTCTCGAACAAACATTTTATGATAAATTATAATATACCCAGTACCGTCCCGGGTAATTTAAAGGTATATCCTGTTTTCGTCCCATCTCAAAAATTATTTATAACACGTAGTAAATAATAATATATCGTCTTTATACTTATTTATATAATATTATAACAGCGAAATCTCAACTGAAGAATAAAAATAATCTATATAAATCTAAATATGTTTTTACATTTCTGAAAATTTAACCACTTACCGAAAAAGTATATATTAATTCCTAAAGACTTTTTATTGAACAGTTATATTTCACTGAATTGATATTATTCAACTCTAGTTTTAGCTAGCAAGTAACAACACGTGAGTCGGAGAGATAAATAAAATAGTGCGCCGATATCTTTTGATGAAAAAGGAGTAAATAATCCGTTGAGAAATTCATAGGTTTAAAAACTAAGTGTAACGACGGTGTATTACACCCGATTTTCAAAGGGCTATAAATAGGAAAATAAACGATAAGCACAGTGCAGAACCATCACAGGTGCCGATTTTTCGAAAGTAAAAAACAACAGAAAAAAAACCTATGAATATTTATAAACAAATAATAGGTGCGCCTTTTAAAAAATATATAGACGTATGTTTGATTTGAGGGAATAATAACGATACGGGCACTGCGGGGGTCTACATTACCTCACACGAGAGCTCAGCTGAGTAGTCCACTCGTGCACTGACGTTAATCTGGATCTGGATTCGGGGCCAGTATTTCCGACTTCATGATATAATACATAAGATATAGTACACTCGACGATAACGCAATAGATTTGAATAACGTATTCGTACAAATTTTTATTTTCGATCTAAAGTCGAAGGTGTGTACACGATAATAAAAGCGGCGTAACTCGTTGTTATTTATTATAATAAACCTAATACAATAATAATATAATATTATATATTATTATATTTTCAACAATGAAAACAGAGTAGCGACGACGATAACACCGACTGTAGTAGTAATAATAATAATAATATAGACACGCTCGTCAAGTATCATTTTTCCACGCGAAGAGGTCTCCTCGTTCGATCGCATTGTTATCATTATTATTATTATTATTATTATTATTATAATCTCGGCGATTCGTTACACGTGATTATTATCCCACATATTATTATTATTATTATACACGCAGAAGGCGCATACCACGACCGTCTGTACGTTTTATTTATTATTTTTTGTGTTTTTTTGGCACTCGTTGACACACACGTGTGTATATATATATATATAACTGTTGACTATAAAGTACAAGTAAAACGAGCGCGTGCGTGCGTGAAAAAAATAACGCCGCAAAATAATCACCGCCCACGCCGCCGTCGTATTTTTCCACGCTTGTTTCGCAGCTCACGGCCAATTGGACACCGGCCATTATTATTATATATTTAAGTATATTATTTGCCCTCACCGCTCTGCAGAGTCCCGTCTCGTCGTAGGCCTACACAAATAATGATGATAATAATATAATGTAATATAATATTGTTATTATCATAGAAATCTAGATGCGCGTATAATATTATCATGTATTATTATTATTATTATTATTATTATTATTAAAACACGAGGAGCGTGCGGATCAGACAAATTCGTCGCGAGAAGTAAAAACCGGAAAGTTCCACGTGTAATAGTATGACGTATACACGTCATTGTACATACTATAAAAAAAAATTTAATATTATTATATTATAGCACGAGGATTTTATATAATATAAGATATATTATGATATACTTATATTATATTATATTATGTCTCTTCATTTTACTATGATGACGTAGTGCGACTACTGTTATTTGAACATTTCATAAAATATAAAATATTCAAATATTTCAGAATTTTAATAAAATTTGTTTTTCTTTTTTAAATAAATTTTATGTTTATGAACATTTGTCATTCTATTTATAAATGTATAATTTACCAAAATACTATAAGAAATTAATTAATTACCTATATATTTATATAGCTAAAATGATTTATTTCGGTACTATCGATTTTAATTGTCTAAACTTTGTTCTTCGTTTTCCAAGTTAACACTACAGTCACTCTCATGAGCATTGACTTCATATTCAGTTTCTGGTAGAAGTTGTAACTTTATATTATTATTAATTAATAAATAATTATCATCAATATTTGTATTAAAAAAACTTTAATGTTTCACGTTTCTATGAAATATTTCACCCTATAGTAAAATATTTCAAAATAAAATATTTCAAACTTCAATCATTATAGGTGCGACCGATGCAGTATGCTGCAACATATTATTTTGAAAAACAATTACAAAAATACTGTGGTAGTGAGGTATACATTGGTACTGTTTTAAATCACATCATATCACTGCAATACCTTATGTCAAAATATTTTAAAATTCAAATGAGACCTATTCACAGCTGACGACAACCTGCAAACTCAACTCCAAATTATGACGCACTGTCGTTGTCGTTTCGTATTCGAGAATTCACGATGACGACGACAAAATATCACGAGGATTTATACGATATTTTATTATTCGAGATATTTCGTATAAATCTAAATTCAGCTGATAGGTCTGCAGCCACTATAGAATTGAGTGTTCCTGATTTCAGGATTTCTTCGATCCGCTGATGGAAGGGAGGCAAGACTGCTTTATCAAGAATCAGCAGTCATTTTAGAGCTGGACGATCAAAAAACCAGATGGATCAGATAAAAACTACGCGCCAAATGTCAAGTACTCGAGTTTGATATTAATTGCTAATAACAGCTGGGTGTTCCTAAGCACCCATCAATCCGTTGGAAATTAATTTAGGGACATAAAGATTATTATTATTACTTGATCGTCAGCTATCGAAGCTATATATCGTACAAAGTAAAAACTGACAGTTTGAACAACCGGCAACGATGTTGGTGATCGCTGATCGCTATATATGTCACGTCTTAAGAATTACGAAGGTCATTTTGTTTCTTGTTTATTAATTTATTTGTGTGAGTAATTATTTGAAAACTATTTAGGCACCACCGGTATACCTACTACAGACGGGATAATCGAATTGCACTTTTTACCTAAATTAAATAGTCGAACTGCACCCAAATTAAAAGCAGGTAATGATTGAACTGTACTCTGGTTCAAAAACTAAAGTCGATTTAAACGTTTGCTGAATACTGATACAAGACCTTCAACTGCACAATGTCAGAGAAAAATTAATAAAATCAAAAAATATATTAACTTATATGTTTAAAAATCAATTATCAGATTAAAGTTTTTAAATTCAGTTTTTTATAATTACTACAAAAAATAATTTTAAAATGTTTAAATTATGCGTGACATTTTTATTGAAATAGTTTTTTGAACCCGAGTGCAGTTCGACCTCACCCACTACTTAGTGAGTTTTTGCTTTAAGCCAATGACATAATAGGGTAGTTTTTGATTAATATGACGACGGTTGGACAATAATATTGTTAATAATGATCAGAGGTGATATTTGTGCATGTGTACAGGTAGTAAGTACATTCGTTTTATATCCGCAAATAGCAAGATTAACGCGGGTCCCAATTTGTCTGCATTTATATATTTTTATTATCAGTAGCCAGAGACGGAATATTATTATCATAAATAGTAGCAACCGCGTATCATGATGATATTATTATTACGATGATGATGTTATTATTATAACGATCGCACATACGATTTCACCGATTGTCATACATTAGTCCACCGTGGGCGGCAGATAATAATATTATATGCCTGGCAGCAATATTTAAAGATTGAAATATAATATTACACGGACTTACGATATATTGTATAAGTAGATATTATTATACCTATATATATATACAGTTGCAATTCAACGCCTAATAATCCTATATTTATATTACATATATGCTACGAGTTCACAGGTAAATATCATACAAAGATCTGCTACGATCCACAACCGTAATCTCATGATGTAAATTTTATATATTTTTTCGAAACGAAACTTTATATAATATTATTATTATTGTGCAGTTGCATTAACAACGAAACACGAGAATATTGAGGACGCGATATTATACTGTATCATATGTCTAGTATCTCCATTTATATGACGAGCAATATGTATTATAAAATTCCACTAATCGAAATTGTAGCTATTCTGGTTTAATTTATAAGAATTTAAGTATTTATACCTTTTAGGTACCAAATTTTAAGAGCAGAATACTACTTCCCAGGTAATATAGAGACAATTTTTATAAAATATTGTCAAAAAAAAAGTTTAAAGCGTTTTTTATATACTACTTATAATATTATAGTCTACAATATTATACATAATCATATAACATTGTAAATGTATAATTTCTTCATTGGAAAAATTCTACTCATAAAATTTGGTGTGTAAACTTTAATTATTATGAACCTATAGCGCCATAATTTTGATTTTGCGTAAAAAATTTTGCTATATCTACTTCTCTTTATGTAGATGTCATGAGTGAGGCGCGCTGAGCAGCGATTTGTTTAGTACATATTATTATTATTTATGTATTATTATAGAACATAATATTCGGTTATGATCACTGAAAAGTTATGTTATTGATTATAAAATACACAACGTAGTGTTTAATATAATCTATAGTTATATTATTAAGTATAGATTCAAATAAATTAATTATAAACGTTACAAACTTATAAATATGTAATCATTTGTTTTATTTTTGCCACCACTATATGCATCACTCGTTATAGTCGCGGTAGACTGTATTATGCAATACACCGTAAAATACGCCCTAATTATACGAAAGACGACTAAATAAAATTATACACACCGTTGAAAATCGTATTTATTATAGTAAAATAATAACAATAATAGTTTGATTGCACCAGCAGCTGCGTCCTATAATACTCGTATCAATATTATCAGTATGTTATCAGTACGCAACAGGTAGGCGTAGATAGGCACAGCGATTAGAGAAAGAAAAAACATTCAGTTTTCGTTTTTGATTCACTATACAGCTGCTGCATACAATATAATGCATATATTATTATTACGCATATAATATAGCAATTGTCATTAATTTTAACGAATAGCTGCCGGATAGTTTCTGTACAGTTTTGTGCCTGGGAAATTAGCGTCACGAAAAAGACGTGTTGACTGCCACATAAATATCGTACGTGATTACGCTGCGCTTGAACTATGACACGCTAATAAGCGCAATCAATTATTGAACGGACCGTGGCTGTCGGCGGCGGGGAACGTGTATATATCTTCGCGGCTCGAGAGCTCAAAGAACACACACACACTCACACCACAATATTGTAATGTGTTCCAAGGAGAACGTATATAGTTTTGGTAACTAATATAATATATAGTCTCGGGAGAAAAAGAATACCGCCTTCTATACTTCCGGCGGCGAGCGCGGTAATATAAGATTACGCGTGTTTTAAAAAATAAATAATATTATATATTATACTAACGGTATATTTAAAGACTATTGAAAGAGAGGTTTTTTTCATAGGCCCCAGAAACGCATTACCTATATATATTATATATATTATATTGATACTATTATTTTTAAAGTTTGGATTTTATAGTATTAAACGCAAAATTTTGCTAATCGTTATAGGATACAGATAAAAATAGAAAAGTGAACATTTGTTTTATACACCAGGGACTCTAAATATGAAATTTTATCACATATTTGAATAATATAATGCTTTATTTTAAATTTTTCATAAATCTCGTTTATATTGAATGAAAAATAGTATAGGATCTTATAAATGTTTTTAAATTGTTAACAGAAGGTCATTTTAATTTGATTTTATAAATGTATTAATTAATAAGATTATATTACAGATAGACAAAATAAACTATCAGTAAAAGATAGTAAATTTAATAAAATGTTGATTTACATTTTTTTAGTTATTTTTTATGTTTTTATAGGCATATTTTAAGGTTTTTTAGTCATATTTTTGCGCATAATTTCAGTACTTTTTAATTCTATGAAATCCGAACCCTGTTAATAATATTATTCAATATTATGATTTTATTTCGAAAAAATGGGACTGACATACCAATATTATTGAAACCACGTATACCTGTGTACAACGTATTCAAAAATACATAATAATATTTATTATACATAGTGATATATAATTTACGTTTCATACTTACATATGCGTTTTAAATTTATCACATGATAAATTATATATAGCACGAAACGAATATCACTTTAGGCGTGTTTGTTTTTAGTTTTACTAGTACAAAACAATTACAAAAATTTGTATAAATTATTATTATGTATCATTACACAAAACACGTTTATATGAAATAGTTAATATCGAATATTCGGCGTTCATGTATTTAGTGTTCTCGTATTGTATTACTGTTTTTATACTTTCTAAATATTGAATTTCCAGAAATCTAACTTTTGAAATTAAAATTGCATAAAAGTTCTTTATCCTAAGAATTTATATTAATTATTATTAGTTTATTACTGGCTTATGTGCTGCACATATATTTAAACAACAAATTATAGATCAAACGTTACTATTAGTCATCTAATAATAGCACACTTACAAGTTACAACTACTCTAGCGTAATATAATTAAATACGGTAATGGTTTAAGACGGAGTAAAAAACGCCAAAACGGTTATAAATTATTACACGATAAAAACGAATTATTATAATAGTGAAACACTTGTAAAATTTGTTTACAAATTCAAAAAAAATTATCAAATATTAAAAATTCATGCATAGTTAAACATTATACATTTATGTGTAAATATTATTTTCACTTGTGGGAATTTTATATTATATAAGTTGGGTTGGGACATTTCTGTTTTTTTTTTTTGATAGTAAATATCTAAATAATTATAAGTTACAAATTAACAACATTCAATATTTTTTAAAATTTGTACATAATTACCTATTATTTTACATTAAATTTATGTTTTAAATAGCAAAATCTCAACCATAATAATTATTGTACGATAAATATAAACTAATGTTTTCAACACAAAATTGCTGCAGTTTAATCTAGCGTGTGATTGCTGAAGATATTTGTGGGATTTATATTTCACATAATATTATTATATACAAGAATCGTTGTTTTACAAGCCCCTAGAATTAATGCTTTACAACTATTCTATTATAATGTAGTCTACATTAAATGTATTGTAACTATATGACTGCATATTATCATTATTTCATAATATGTAATATTAATATAATATATTATATATTATTATAATAATATTATTATTATTGCAGTCGTGCATCCTTCAAATTAACACACCTACACACACACACAAATTTACAAGAGGAACACACCGATTATCTTTATTGTGATTCGAGTAATAATCACTATTAATGGTTTTGTGTGGTCACATACCGATAAATGTGTAGATGTATAAATTGCTCTCTATCTAGCCATATAGGATGACATTACACGGTAGAGAAGGGAATTGACACCGAAGAAAGAGACATTGTTCTTGAAAATGCAAATCCCTTCAACTACGCCAACTTCAAACCTTTTGGTGGTTAGCTAGACAGTAATTGTCACCCGTCTTAATAATCACCTGTAGTAGGATCCTGCAAGTACAGAATCCCGAGGATAACGTCTAACTGCAGTTTTCTATAATAATCTGTTTAATCAGTAAGTTTTTATTTGATTTGTGTGACCTATATACCTACTCATATCGCAAAATAACAATCCATATAGATAGCTATGGGTTAGATAACAGTTTTACATATTTTATAGTTTGCTTGGTTCTCGAATACATGTGATTTTGAAAACCTTACGAACATTTATAGGAAGGTAATTCCGCCATAACATTATTATCCGATCATATTCTTCAGCACTTATTATGTATATAGAGGATTTAGAAATATAATAACTTAAATTCTTTTATTTTATGGTTTTTAGGTTTTTACTTTATTGCAGTATTTAGATATAATAATAAAAGAAAATGTACTATCTAACCAGAAAATACATATCTAATATAGACGTAAAAAATGATCATTAAAAACCATAAACTTTACTTAACAACCATTTGTATTATATATAGGACATAGGTACACCTACATAAGCTTTTCATATAAAACCCTTCTATACATAATTTACTACTACAATTTTAAGTATAATATTAAAAAACAAAAATTTCATGCATACGTGTCATTATTATACTATAGACATAAATATTAATTATATTAATTTGTGTAATTAAATAGCTGAGAAAAATATTTAATAGTTCATTAGTTAAAAATTATTCGATATTTTCACATCAATAACCTTGCCCTGGCCTGACTCTTTGTACGGTATAAAGATATTTTTTGACCGTAAAAAGTTTTTTTTTGCATACACTCAAGTTAATTCTACACAAGAAATCCATATATACATGCTATAATCTCTTGAGCTTTAAACAACAAATCGACAAATGATAGAATCATTAAATATTTATACACGAATGGAAATTAAATGAGCTCCACGATAGCATAATATATAACCTAATATATTAATTATAACAAACGTTCCTGGTCAGTGAAAAGTGTTAAATGTCACTCGACCTTCGTTCAGCCTCTAAAATCTAAATAAGAAACATAATATATAACTTCATGTTAGGTTACATAACAACATTCGTTTATTATTAGTTTCGTTAAAATTGACTATTCAACCTCAATGGTCAGCTCGTACCCGTTGACCCCTGGTCAACAATGTGTACACTAATATACATACTTCACACAGCTATATTATATATTATATATTATACCATTGTTTTGGCCAGGCCCAAACACCCGTGTCCGGAATATAATATCATCATAACGAGGAGGCGAGAAAAGGTTAGGCTAGTAAAAAAAAAAAAAATTAATTAAAATTAAAGAAAAAAAGTGCGTATGTAGGTCTCCACACGTGTATCTATATCTAACTCACACTACTCACAATATGAATTAGTCACACCTACATATGTACGGTTGCGTAATCGGAGAGCGTGGCAATAAATCAATAATATATATATATATATTCATATTACCAATAATAAACAAGTACTTCAACCGTATACCAAATGTGGTTCGCGTCCAAATAGCAACCATGTTAAGTGGAATGCGATATAGTTGTTCGTCATTCATAGTGTATATTATACATTTGCAGAAGAGGTTATAGGCACAGAATGAGAAAAAACGCTCCGATTTCGAGCTCTTGTTTTCAAATAGTTTCACGTCTATCAAGTGATGTGTTGTCAATAATCCGCTACTACCTACTAATTATATACACTTTCACAAAATTACCACTACTACTCTTCGATTAAATAATTATAAATATCGTTATTTTTCGTGAATAACCTGTTGAGAAATGTCGTTAAAAATTTGACATCTTTTTTCGGAACTGATAAATATTGTTATTTCTAATATTTATAACTTTATATTATAAACAATGTATTATACGATTTTCAGTTAGAAATCCTGCACATTACAGGTTTTTATTTTAATCATTTCATCTAAGCATTTGTTTAACATTTTCTGATATGTTCTACTTTTTTTTCGCACTACTATTATAGGACAACAAACATTAAAGTATTATTTTATAACCCTGTAACCCATAATTTAAATGTTAACTAAATTACACATAAAATAACGTTCATGAAGTGAATATAAATAAACATTAGTTTACATCTGTTTTTTATTATAATTTTTTTTTTTTTTTAATTTATAGAATAGCTATTTATTTTGTTTTATTGCCACACGATGTTTACGTTACAATTTCGAATAGTATTATTTATTATTACTAAAATATTTAATACATTTATATATATTGATCGCCTTAAAATTGCAATTGTTATACTAATTTTAATAATAAATAATATAGGTAATTACCAACATTAATATAAAACGTGTATACATCTTTTTTTATTATTAATAGGTAAAATACTTCAAACATTTTAAATAAATAATAATTAAGTGAACAAAAATAAATAGTAATTGCATGTTATCTAATTATCATAAATTAAACATTTTTTTTTATTATTTGTACGTTATTTGACAATGATTTGTGTTTAATATATTTCTTGTTGCACTTGAATTATAAAATATACTTGATTCATCCAATAATACATTTTATTAATTTCCAGGTTTTGGAGGAAATTTAAAATTAATACCTAATGACATAGGCTATCAAGGAAAACAACAAATCGTATTTTTAGACCACAGATGAAATAATTTAGTAGTCATTAAAATGTTGGTCTATTTTTTGTCATTTAAAACCTTTAAACACGTTAAGATTCAAATCCTTCAAGATAATCTGAACTCAAGCATTTAAGCGATAAGTTTATTTTATTTTAATAATTCTGTGGTATGATATTTCAATAAAATAAATCACAATAAATAAAAATTGGTATTAAGCAATGTTATTTAATAAGGCCTTAAAATTATTTTATTAAATTTGAGAAATGTAAAAAAATCATATAATAAATTAAAACATTAAAGAACAATAATTATGTATAATAATTCACATATTTTTACGAATGGTCCAATACTGTAGATGATGTGTTAGTAAAATTGCAAATCACATCATATACTTATAATATCAAATCCTAACGTATCTCATATATTTTTAAATGCTCTTGAAACATACTTTTTAAGTCGACTATTCAAAGTAAATAATTCTTATGCGATGATATCAATACATAATAAGTGCAACAACTTTATTAAAAATATTCAGTGACTTTGTTTCATAAAACATAAAGATCCTAATCAGACAACAACCATTTTATTATTCAATTATTACATTATTTTTTATTTTTTTTTTTTATACTTTTACGCTATTCGACCAAGTGGAATCTTATTTACACTTCGTGATTAACGAGGTAACGTTAATTTTCCTACTGTAATTATTATTTAAAACCAAAATGTGTTTTTTTTAATTTTGTTACGCTCTTACTAATGTACCTAAAATCTACGGACAAGGCACCTAACTGTATTTGATACATATTTCCAAAACAAATGAGAGTAATATATACAAACATAGAATTATACAATAATATGCCGTACATTATTTTGATATTTTACTGAATTTATGTTGAGAACGGTCTGACATTTACCATTGTGGATCGATACATAAATGCAAACCGTATAGATAGTTCATTAATTGTCAGTAACACATTTTTTTATTTTAAAATTCAAAAATCTCACGATATACCTAATATAATTTTAAACTAATATTTCAGCATGAACAGACCGAAATAAAAAACATAATTGTTGATATGCCGCTCTATTAGCTAGAGTTGTGATCGACACCGCGGTATATGTGCATTTATATTGATGATAATATTTCGTCAAGTAGGTAAGTAATTAAAAATTGCAGTAGCTGACTCGATGGAAAAAATGCCATCATTATGAAATATTTATAGCCGTTTATCAACGAACCAGTTCAGTAGTGTGTTAGGTGGTTGTGTGTGAGTACATTCATAAATCTATGTATATAATGTATAATCCAGTTTCACCTGCAGTGCTTAAAACGATCCCTACTCTTTCCATCTTCTTTTTTCCCCTTCATTATTATTATTATACTTATAATATCCATAGGCAGTTCTTTTTTCCATTACAAATCCCCGCTGTGTGTGCGCCAGCGCTCTGATTTGCTGACGGGTTTTTTCTCGTACACCAGTTATACTATAATAATGATAGGGTTTCACAAATAGTAGTTTATCTCAGCTGATGACCAACGATATGATTTAATTTTTTTTTTTTATTCGAACGCAGTTGACCTCCAAAGCATAAAATTTAAATTGATTTCTCAATTTTTTTTTTATTCAGAAATGTCCTTTTATAGAAAACATCCCAAAAACCGCGTTTTTTTTATAGTAAATATATATGAAATCTCAACGTTGCCCTCTTTTCCAAAATACAACACTACTTTCACTGAAATAAATTAATGTCCGTATATTCAAATTTATTTTACTCGTTCCGCTCATTTGCCCATCCAGAGTTTATAAAAAGAGCAACGGCGGTTTTTTTTTAAACTGCTGATTTATTAGCGAACATCTTTTTTTTAGTATACATCACACACGTATGTGTGTATTTATTTTTGACCGTGAACATCTCATTACATTCCCTCGGGGTTAGGTAGAGATCAAATCACCATCGTACTAAACACAACTAATTAAAGACATTCCGGAGAAATACAGAGTGGTATACATAAATCGTCATTTATCATTAGTGATATTAAGGTTGTGCCGGTGTACACTCGTACAGATAAACGAAAATGTACTTATATTTTGTTTACAGGACGAAAAAAAAAACGAACTTCGGCTGAAACGAGTCCACAAAATGTGTGTAGGTATTATACGAACATAATTAGAGACGTACCGATTGGCGGTTACCTTGACTGCGATGAATATGCGTATATCATATGATTCACGTGACTGTGAAATATATAGAAAAACGAGAACTAACAACATAATATAATATTATCATCATTCAAATACCTATATTTCGAATACTTACACATATTATCCAAAGTAATTGAAAAATTAAAAATCGCCTAATAAATCTCGGCTTTAATATATACTTTATGGTTTTAATATAATAGTTATACCTATCGTTACAAAACCTGGTGACACTGTTATAGATCTAAACTTCTACATCCCAATGTCAAAATGCCCATATGTTACTCATTGTCCATTGACAAGCAATGCCATTCTCGGGTTGGTATATCATTGTTTCCAGAAATGGTCAGACATGAATTAGATTTTGTCACTAATCACGATTCATTATTATTCCATACGACACTTCATGTATTCAAGACATTTATTGTGTAACAAATTAACAAATTATCTGTTAAAAAATGTTGTCATCGAATTATGGACGAACGGTTTTACAGACAACGGCACATAACAATATAATATAATATGGTCTGAGCGTAGGTAGTGAGAGAAGTTTAGGGACAACATCGTTAGAAAAATATATTATTATATATCTATGGTTTTAACACTTTTAACAGGGGTTTTTACAATAATATTCGAAGGCTATTTATCGCCAAAATTCCATACATAATAATATAGTTACACTTACAATTAGTCGTATTGATTCAGCAAATATTATATATTATTACTTTGAGATCACACAAAAAAGTTTTTTTGTTATTATGTATTCCACCTTTTAATCAAAACAAATAGGTATGATAAAAAAAGGTTATACGACAACCTGTTAATACACTAAGGTACCTACTCGGATTATTACACAGTTAAATATTTATTACTTTATATATAAATGCAATATTATAGTTTATGTTTAACAGGTAATTTTAATAATTTTATACATTTATAATCGAGTAGTAAAATAATATATTGAAAAAAATAAAAATAATATTCGAGTTTTGTATATATATATAAATATAATTTTTTTAAATTATATAAAGTATTCCTGACAGGATCATTTAACTTATCGATAAGATTTTTTTTCTAAACAAATTAACAGTTGATAATGCAAAAAATGTATACAAATTATTTACAACAAATTACAAGAATTTACATCGATAAATATATAAATGGTACAATAGATTAGAATAATAGTATAAAAATTATATAGGTATAATATTTTTTAAAATGAAACCTATTTTTTCTTTTTTTTTAAAATTTGTTATTGGTGTTGAGATAAGGCAGTTTTGTATATGGCACATAAACTATTAACCATTGATTCGTGTAAACCACACATTTTTTTTGATATATAGCTTTTTAAAGTCCATATTAATTTCTTTAACATTTATCATGGTTTATTATTTATTTTAATTACTCTAATTCAGAGTTTTGCGTCACATGTAAGGGGTATACCGATAAGAACCGGGTCGACTGGGTCATGTGTCACACGGGTGATGGTCTAAAAAGTCTTCGGGTCAAGGATTGCAGTGTGCTCGTGCGTTCGACTATCCGATATAATATATTTTTTCCTATTATTTCATACACACTCCCGAAGACCATAAAGGTCAAAATTAAATTATGCAATTCTCTATCGAGGAAACTATTTAAAACAATTTAGTTATCTGTTCACGAACTACTGCCTCTGAGAATTCATAAACCCTAACACGGATATAAGTTATTGAAGTATTTGTTCAGAATACGATATTCTTATAGGTAATAGAGATAAAATCTCATTAAAAGAATATTAACATATATACTGCCAACATGCGTACATAATATATGTTTTAAATAATAATATGTCAATATTATCTACGTCTACAAAACATTATTATAATATTATATTGATCTATATAAAATTATATAGAATTAGTTTAATTTTGACAAAATAGTAATATTATCAATAATAATAAATATTATGCTTAAGACCTCGCTCCCTCCACCCGACGCAGCAATGGTTCATATTGCAAGCGGTCCGATTGTGATTTTTCCTCTTTTTGGAAAACGACCGTCGTCAATATCAGACCATTGTTTAAACGGACATACATTAAATAATAATAATGTCTAGCTACTATTAAAGTATACTCTCCTCGTGTAAAACGATAACCGAATGCACTGGTCAAATAGAAAACATACACATGATATCTAGTTAATGGGATTGAAAGGCCAATGAACTTATGACCCTATCCTATTCATAATAGAACAACCGGGACTTTAGATAACAAATGTCGGTTTTTGAAACGCTCGAGTGCTTTATCAAAGTTTAATTATTCCAAATGAAAAAACCTGTTGTAAAATTTAGGTTCATATCGTCTACTTCTTTACGAAGTTTCAGCATACAACAATAATTATTGTCAATTCAAATATACTCTGATGACTACAATAATTATAATTATTTGTACGATGAACTTACATACTATATTATTATAACATACGCGATTTGTTCGCACCGTTTTATTGTCTATGCAATAAACTTACAACTTATGTTAAATTTAAAACGGTAAAATGGTTAGCTGTGTAATACCGGTAGCAATAAATAGCTTAATTCAAAACACGTATACCTAGTTGTAAAACGAGAAAAAAGTGCGCAATCGTCCGACATAGTCGGGTCTTGTTTTTCACGTTTTATTTATCGGGTAGGTACCTTTACTCCATTAGGTATATAGATCCAGTATAATAATTATTAAACTAAACTACAGATATCGCGCAAACAGAAATAGCACAAAATACCAAACTCGAGTACGGCGCGTTTTGATCGAAATAATATTTTCATTACACCGTTTCGACCTTAAATGACAAACACACAGATCCAACGAACAAGAACAATTATTTATTACGAAAACCGACGCGAAGTTCGTATTATTGCGTATTACAAAATATAATATTATTATTATTATTATTATTACCTGAATAACACCATGGAGGCCAAACGACTGGGCTGGATGCGTCCAAATCCCGCATCATGTTATCACCGGCATGATAGTCCTCGGTACACTTGATAATAACAATAAGAACACGTGGAAAAATAAACCTATTTATATTATTATATTATTATTTCGGAGACGAAAACGAGTGTAGAGGTAATCTCCTTTAGACTTTTGAACGTGTTAATATAATATGTAATCACTGCACGGTGAAAGAGAAACACCAAAAACCGAATTCGATCCGATCACAATAATATTATTATCTCGTTATGTATGACGACGACGACGATAGTAAACGTCGTCGGTAAACGGTTTTCCCGTTTCGATATCGACAGCGGCGATAAAATATGACTATAACAACAATATCGCGCACGAATCGTCGTGAAAAAACGGAAACGGTTTTCCGACAGCGACAGAAAAACGAAAACAAAGAATAAAAAAAAAAAACGACGAAAACACGAGCGCGACGGACGTGCGCAAGAGACGACAAACTGCGAACGCGTCGTATCGCGGACGAACTGGAGCGCGGCAAGGACGTTTGACCGTTGACGACGCGCGCGCCGGCAGACACATGAGCAGAGGCGGCGCGGCGGCAGTAGCGACACGCAGCACATACACACGCGCGCGCAAGACGTATACGGCCGGCGGCGGCACCTGTACGAGAGCAAACAAGTGCGCTTGCGCATCGACGGCAACGGTGGCGGCGGCAGCCGCGGTCATCAGGTGGTAATAATCGTCGTTGTCGTCGTCGTCGTCGCCGCACAGCGCGAGTATTCCTCCTCACCGTGGTTCACCACCCGGTAACCCGTCATGTTACCGGTAACCGCGCATGGTAACAACAATAATATTACTCATGTGTACAATATATATACACCATATATACCTGTTGTATATTATACTAGGCGTTATTAACGAAACACACGAATTCGTTTTATTTTTAGGTATCCAAATATAATAGTAATAATTATATTATATTATATTATTATAATTAGTAGGAAACATCACGCCCTAATTGCTGTGGCGCGAGTTATCCTACGATTTTTTCTGGAGTAACACATAAAATGTAATATATAAATGGAATTATCCCCCGCACAAATACTACACCTGTATAATATAACATTGTAGTTGTTATACCGTTTAAGACCAGCGGTTCCCGACCTGAGGGTAATTACCCCCAACGGATAAAACAAGATTTTTTGTAGGATAAGACTAGACTAATTTTTTTTTTATTTGATGTACTTTATACCTATATTATTATAATTATAATTATTATTTTATGACCTTCAAATAATATGCATACAGTGTACTCTCGATTATCCGCGGGATAAATATAATATTATATATTATATTATTATAATGTATATTTTGTTTTATTTTTTTAACTCAGATTTTTTTTTTTTGGGGGGGGAGGTATTTGTTAATATCTAAACCGATTTATGGATAATAGTCTCAAAAAGGTTGAGAACCGCTGATTTAAACGTTAATCAGGTATACCTATAAACCAAATTCTATTTGCGTAATAATACAGGGCAGTACCATATGTCACGTCATAATTATTGTTTTTGATAAATTTGAGCGGTTTTTCTTGCATTTCTTTGAAAAATACTTAAAGAGGACACTTTTCCATATGCTGTTCGGCATTACCGAAGGGGACTCCCTAAAAATTTTTTTTTATAATAATACATATTTTATTCAGTTCAATTTTTGAGCATTTTTAAATATTCCTACAGTTCCTTAAGATCATATTTTAAAAACTAGTTATTAAAATGTATTTATAATTTATAGTCCTATACTTAATATAAATATTTTTTCAAAAATATAAAAAAAGTTGTAATATTGGATCTAGTATTTATTACACTCGGTCAATAATTTTTATATTTAAATAATAAAATGCTGACAAATAAATATTAGTTAATTAAGTATTCAAATTATTATAATCAAATCCATTATCATAGTCCATTATCCTGAGTATATACAAAGTTGAATAACTCAAATATTATTCGTTCGATTTCGATTTAGTTACATCAACATTTACATGCCATTTGATTAAAACTGTACAAAGGAAAAGGATGATTCTCATTTGAAGAAAAAAAAAGTTGGTATCGCCACAAAAACTCCTAAATGGCATAAAAATTCCATTTTTTTTTTTTTGGAAATATGATCCTTAAACTCCTATGTTTAAAAGTTCCAAAAATCAAAATTTAATTCATAAATCCTAGAATCATTATTTTTAATAAAATTGATTATCCCCTTGAAATGAGAACCTACGTCCTATTTAATTCAAATATCTTTTACAGAGGTAACCGGTATGTATATGGAGATTTAAATCAAAAAGTTTACGAAAACATTAGAATCTATATTATGGATAATGTCCATTTATAATCTGTTAATAAACGTGCATTTCTGTCGCCACAATATTATTATTGATTTCGTCTCATAATTAATGATATACCTATACAAGCAAAAAGAACTGTATTTTTTTTCGCAATTAGACTGTATAATTCAATGGAATTTAAAAAAAATGTTATGAACTGAAATTATTAGAAATACTGTTTCAATTACAGCTGCATGATATAATAGTTTTTTAAACATACACGTAGGTATATTATATTATCTCATTATTGTTCATTATGCAGTGTAAAAATACAATATTATGTGGATACTCAGTACCTATCAGGACGGATTTGATAGGAAGAGGGCAGATGCCTAAGGTCCCTCACAATTCACACACAGGTACATCTGGTTCCACATTTTTTTAAAGAAATATTTGATCTAATAATTTAATTATATATGGGTAACAAAATACATTTAAAAAATGTGAGAAAATATAATAAAATCTATATTTGTGCATTTTTCAGACGATTTATGAAGAAAAATTAAACTAGTTTATGAGTCTGCACGATTGAGAATTGTTGTAAATAAGTTATATAACAACATTTAAAGATAAAAGAAATTCAAAATTATGGCAATACTTTTATTTATTCATTTTTATTTTAATATTATTATCTTTCTTTTTCTTAAAATTATATACTACAGTATTACACCATCTCCAAATGATAATTTAACAATAAGACCAGCGCGAGTAATGAAAAATCGTAGGTACAAGATCTTATTTGTGTGACGTACCATCGTTTAAATGAATTGCCCTCCTCCCAGAACCTCGTTCTGGATCCGTCCAACTGCTTATTGCAGTTATAATACTACTTATTGATAATAAACTCATACAGATGACATACTGCAGATCAGAATATTATATTCGCGTATATAATACAAACACAATTATTTGAATACATGTATGGTAAGCAATATTATAATCAAGGCTCATAATTTGTAACTCTAAAAAATGTTGTTGTAAACGCTATAATATGCTCTTAAAAGCATTCATATAAGCATTTAAATATGCATTAAAAATTATATAAAATGCAAAACAATAATTGATTTTAAAAATGAGTTATTACTATCATTATTTTATTAAGTATGAAAAAAATATCGTTATTGAGTAATAATCTGTTTTTAAAATACAATTATCTATTGATTTTAATATTATGTAAATTTATCAGAATATCTAGAAACTATAAAAGTAAAATTAATAACTTAGTATCATAAACTCATAATGACATAATCATAGACATGAATACTAATAGATAAGTAAACATAATCTCACTAATCTCATATTATAAGTAATTGGACCATAATTCTTAGTTCATGAGTAAAACATACTAATTTTGATCGGCTGTTATTTGTATTGTTCTGTTAACTCAGTTTAAGTATATCTTAAAATGTGGTTATACCCGTGGACTAAGATATCTTAGTCCGTGGTTGCACCTACCATGGTTAAATGTGCCATACTATTACAGGTACATGGTACCTACTATCTTATATCGTGGTCTATGCAGACATGAGAGTTTCATGGTTATATGATATGGAAGTATACCTAATACCAGGTTATTGTTGTTCACGTTATGACAATATGTTAAGTAGATAAACGGTTAAGTTATAAAATAATAAGAATAAATTAAGCCGTGATTGACGTGATTCATGAGTCGCTAATACTATTTTGTAGACTATTTTTAATACTTTACAGTTTTAATGATTAACTTATAATATAATATTAAACGTACAATATACATATTTACTACATATTGCATTTTACATATTTTATTTAATAATTTAATCAAACATAATAAGTACCTTAATTGGTGAATGACACTTGAATTTGATACTTGGTAAGTACATTTGTACAATTTTTTGGTAAGTTTTACTAGTTTGTAGTTGCAAAAATTAAAATAAATAATACAATACCTATTTCATTAAATTAAGAAATTTTGATTTCAGTTTAATCATTTATACATGAACAATTTTTGTTCAAATGTATACCTAATCTATGGATCACTGGTACCTACTGGATAATAATTATATGGCCTGATATACAATCAAGTAGCATATCGCTGCACAGAAATATTAAGAACAACTAAGGTCTTTCTGAGAGTTATTGTAAAGTTTGTTTTGCTTTGACATTTAAATGTGGCATATTGATAGTCTAAGGTTTTACCTAATATATATTTACATAATATATCATGATTCCTTATTGGTTTCACAAAGGTCATTTATCCTAATTTAAATATGCTATAATGAAATCTACTACCATACACAATTTGGAAGATTATGTATGTAAAATCATATTCATACTGCTATCTTTAATTATATTTGAAAACGGTAACAGAAAAATAAAATTGATGTTTCACATATTGGATTTAAATATTTCAATTGACTACAAAATAAATTTAGTATGTACAAATATTTTTAACTGTTGTATTATTTAATTATTATATTTACAAACACATTTTTTAGATAATCAAGAGTGGAGAAAGTTTTGTTAGACTGCATATTTCCAATGATATGAAACTAAAAATGTCACTAAAAATTGTGACAATATTAATGTTTTGTTATTTATATAATATTTTATAATTAAATTAAATGAGGTAACAACATCAATCATTTCAACTCCAGATATATATAAATATATATATTGTATTTAATATACACATAATATGTAGGTTGTGTACTTGAAATAAAGTATTTAAAAAATAAAAAAGTAGGTATGTGATTAATAATTTTATTTAAATTACTACTAAATACCTAACTACATTTTTGTAGTACAAATGCTCAATATGAAGTATTTAAAAAAACATATATTATATTTATATATTTAAAATATATTACATTGTTTAATGATAATTACTAAATTCTTCTGTCAATGATTGGTGTTGTAAAATAATAATTAGTACTAAATTCAAGTTATAATATTATTAACACCATTTTTAAATTTTATTATATTTTAAGTCTGGGATAATTGGAAAGTTTGTTTTAATTTTTTGAATACATGTTATAACTTTACTCATATTTTGCATTATTGCAAAATAAACATTTTGATTAAACAGTATCATAATTTTAAAATAGGTTTTTCATAGTCTCTGACTTATAATTAAAGTAAAATTGTTTAATTGTTCTTTATAATATTAGTATAAAATGTAAGAGCTTTTGTTGTGAACAGTGGTCAGGGCTAAAAAGAGCCTATAATCATCAAAAAAAAAAAAAAAAAATTTTAAATAATCAAAAATGTAGTAATTTTTTTAAGACTATCTTCTTACAAACAATTAGTTTGCATCATTTTAAAGTAGAAAGAATACATAAAAAAAAAAATCACTTAAATAACTAAAAATAAACACTAATTTTAATATTAAGATCTGACCTCTACCAAATTTTAAGTCAAACCAATAAAATAAGCAAATTCTTATCTCAAACCCTGTTCATAACATTGAAGATATGAGTTTTTATGGAAAATATAATTAGCTTTTTAAGAGTTGTCTCAGTGTCACATTGTTAATATTGTTAATATGAAGATATACTATGTATTATATATTTATTTTTTAATTAACAAAAGTTATAATTCTTCATCTGAAGATATAAACTTGGATGTAATTTTTAATGAACTTAAGCTACAAAAATCAAGTCCTTTTTGGTTGGTAGTGTTGTTAACCCAACAATTTGGTGGTTCTGTGTGTTTGTCCACTCACGTTTTCCTATCAAATACGCAACATCTTATCTAAAGAGTTTTTAATGATAGTGTAAATATACATACGTTTGGATAAAAATGTATTATAACAAAGAATACCAGGTGATTCATTACTCAAAAAGTATTAATGTTTTAGGAAATATATTTTTTACATGGTTTAAAGTCGTTACATAATAACATTTTTAATAAAAAATTGTATTTTAAAATTATGAGATAATAAGTGTTTAATGACAAGAAAATCACTCTGTATAACACAAGAATAAATTACTTGTCCTTGTACACCAATACTTTTGTGGAGTGAATGTGTGGTGTGGAATAATTGATGAGTTATTAGTTAGCCCATATTTTCTTAAAGAAAATCTTAACGGAAATAAATATATTAATTTTTTAAAACATGATTTGCCAATTTTGTTGGAAAATATTCCACTTCAACAAAGTTTGGATTTAATTTGGCAGCATAATGCAGATGGTGCGCCAGCATACAATACTTTGGTCGTATTTGCACACATGCAGGAAATATATGAAAACAACTGGTTTGGAACCCATAGCCACCACATTCTAATTTAAGTGTTCTTGACTTTTTTTAGGGGCCAGCTAAAAAATGAAATTTATAAACTTGAATTAAATATTGTTAAAAAGCTCAAAATAAAAATAAAAGAATGTTGTAAAAATATTCAATCTTCAATAATAAAAAAACCTACATCAACTAAAGTAGTAAGGTGTTTATCCAAAAATGGTAAACAATTTGAATATTTGTTAAAATATAAGTATCATTAATATGTATAGGTAGTAATAATAATGTATTATTTAATTAAGTAAATTATTTGTACATACCTATTGTAATAATCTTGTTGTCTATTGTAATTTCTTCTTCTTTCAAACTACTTTTCATGTTTTAAAGAAAATATTAAAAAATATATTCTTTTACTACTTAAAACCAACAAGACATGTTGTTCTTTAATTTGAGACATAAACAAATAATATGAATTAATATCACCAAGAAAAAAAAAACAATAAAAACTTAATATAGGACACTAAATACCTGACCACGTTTCTTTAGTATTGAAACAAGTGGTTACCAGAAATCAAAATATTTGTAGATGGAGCATCTAAGGCCGACGGTGTTCAATGATAAAATAATCACCCTTATATTATTATCATTAATTTTATAAATTGATTATACAATAAGTTATTGTACATTTGTAACATAATAGTAGATACTAAGCATAGTATGATGGGCAATGAACAATTACCTACTAGAGGTACAATTTATACTACAATGCCATACGGGTATCAATTATTGACCTTTAGATTAGATTAGATATCGAATTTATTACTTATAACTTCTGATCTTTAAAAACGATGAGTATTATGACCGGTGCCGCAATCATCTGCAGTGGGCGAACTTTGCGATATCCCACCAAATGGGTATTATACAAAATATTTAGGTATACCACTTAAGCTTACTGTACTCATAGAAATAATTTGAAAAGTGTAATTTCTTTTACTTTGGTGTATAAAAATCATAATTTTTACAAAACCTTCAGACTTTGTGTAACACTTTATACACAAACTACTCCCAAAACCAGCAAATTTTGAAGAGCTATATCTCATCAACAGATTAACGAAAAATGAAAATTTAGACGTGATAATTTATCAAAAAAATAGCTTTATTATTATATGATATTTTTAGTATAGGTTTCCATTTGAAAATCAAAAATTGATAATGGTTTGGCCAATTAATATAAGGGTGAAAAAAATAAAAGTCTTATACTAATATAGAAAAATATGCATCTAAAATTTTTAGAAAAAAAAAATTTAAAAAAAAGTCAATACTTTTTGAAATAATGAGTGTTCAACGATAAAAGAATCACCCTGTATATACTTGGAGCATATTATAAACTGTAGATAAAATTAAGAATATCATAATGTCATTCATGTATTAAATCATTTTAATCCATACTCATTGAATGTAACTTGCCGTGATATCATGAGATATCATAAAATGTCTAAAAATGTTTACAATGGTTTAAATTATGTGCGTCAGTTTTATTTTTAAAACTATAAATTACTCATCTTATTATCAACTGAGTTTTGAGATTTCTTTTTAATGTCTGTTAAAGTTTTAAATATTTTAACTCGATTAATATTTTCTATTTATTTGTTATTATTAAATTTTAAAATTAACAATTGAACCATATCGTAATAAATTTAAATTATCATACATTTAATATTCATACATAATGGCCAGAATGTTTTGCAATTTTGATATTTTTATTTTTTGTACCACACATTAATTATTATAAATAAATTATATAGTCTAGCTAACATAAAACCAAAAAAAAAACGTTTAAACACAAATTAGGAAACTTTACATCAAATTTTAAGTAAATTGGTCTATTTACACTTCAGAAACAAATTTGTTACTTAAGTAATGTTTTCAATCAGTAAAGAGATTCGGAGTTAACTTGAACGTTAAATATAAATTGTTAGACCTATATAATTAGTATAATTTAAACTTTAAAGCAAATCATTTTCGTTAATGGTCATACATCATTACATAATCAAACATTACATCAACCGTTATACCATCATTAATAGTAAAAATTACCACAATTATAATAAAAATCTACAAATCATATATTCAAAACACTCAATTATTCTGTCTATTATTTTTTTTAATTATTTGTAGCAATTTAGTTTATCCGAACCATTTCAATAATTTAATAACCACTTATATATAAAAGAAAAATACTAAATAAACATAAATAAAATAGAAATAAGGAGTCATATTATACCTTCATTATACCTCCATCCCTGATATTCTTCTATACAATCAAAAAAATAAATAATATCAACACAAAATGCTACCGAATCGTTCGCACACTTTCTCCATAAAAACAATAGTGATGAGAACTATAACTCCGACATCATCACCCTCAGAAACTCTTCCTCCGACATTCCTGCATCATCTTCAGTCAGAATAATGAAGATTTCAACAAATACCTTGATATATCAGAACTACTTACAGCACTGCAAAGCTGCAATAGTAAAAGCCTTAGGCCTGACAATATCCTTTACATTTTTATAAAAAATCTTCCACCAATAGGATTGAAAACACTCCTTCAAATATACAATACTATATGGACACAGGAGATTTTTCCAAATCAATAGTGCATCAAAAATATAATACCCATCCCCAAACCTCATAAAAACAAATTCAACATCGAAAACTACCGACTGATATCATTGATTAGTACTCTAAGCAAACTTATTAAAAAAATAATAAACAAACGTTTAATTTGGACCCTAGAATTATCCAGATTTCTTTCCAAAGAAAATTCGGCTTTAAGAAAAGCCATTCAACAATAAACGCTTTATCTACGTTACATATGGACATTTGCTCAATGTTCAGACGCAACTTTATCATAATAGCATTGGATATTTCTAAAGCGTACGACACTGTTTGGAAAAAAAGAATACTAACAATACTTCACTCGTAGAAAATTAACGGCAACCTCTTTAATTTTATAAAAAACTTCCTAACAGACCGAAAATTTAGTGTAAAAATCTATGATAAGATCTCATCAACACACATCATTGAAAATGGACTCCCACAAGGGTCTGTACTCAGTTTCATAGTTTTTCTGGTAGCCATAAATGACATATGCAAAAAACTTACCCAATTCTGTAAAATTTATTTTCTTCGCTGACGTCTGCAACATTTATTGTAACGGATTATAAATCAAAGCAACCACATATTTTCTTCAACAAACATTTGACTTTTTTTATAAATGGTCTTCAGAAACCGGTTTCAGCTTCTCTCCCATAAAAACTCAGTGTATTATCTTCAACAAAAAAAAGAATGATCCCTAACCAACAATAAACTTCTTAAATACAAAACCTTTTTTTTCAAACAGTATCCACATTCTTGGCCTTACTTTCGACAACAAACTTACCTGGTGACTACACCTGAAAAAGCTAATAACTGAATGTCAATTAAGATTAAAGACAATCAAAATACTTGAAAAGAATTCTTGGGGATCTGTTACAAAGAACCTCATCACAATCTACAAAGCACTTATACTTTCATCAATTGATTATAGAGATATCATCTACAATTCAGCAAAAGAAAAAAAAGATTTAAATATTCTGGATTCTATCCACAACCAAAGTATACATTTGGCCATAGGAGCCTTCACGACGAGCCCTATTGATAGTATACTCTTTTATGCAGGAGAACCCCCCCCTGCACTACAGACGCCAAAGTCACGCTCTAAAATATGTTACTAAAATTAAGAATCTGACTAATCACATTACCAAAAATATCATCCACAACCTCTACCCACCAATCTATTGTCCTCCTAAAGCACAATATTCGAAAACTCTATAATAATCAATAAAAATCTTGATTTCCAACCACAGTCACTAAGTAAAATGCGGCCATCTCTGCCTTTTTAGCTCTGGTTGCCAAAAATCAATATTGAACTGACCGAATACTGCAAACATCATACAGACAATTTAATTATACGCAGCTATTTTTTGGAAATAATATCTCAACATTCCCCAGAATATTTACAAGTATACACTGACACCTCCAAAAACAAAAACAGCGTGAGTTTTTCAGTAATTATGGATCACGAAAATCATCTTTTCCAACTACCGCCCTACTCTAGTATATATACAATTAAAACCTATGCTATCTAAGAAGCACCTAAAATCATCTTATCTTCTAACCTAATAAATAGCAACATTATTATCAGCGACTCTTTGAGCACCCTCTCATCAATCTCAAACCCCTACCCAAAAAATGAGATTGTCTAACACATTCAGAAATTGATATCGGAAATAAAAAAAAACAACAATATATTTTTGTGGGTTCCCTGACATATCGAGATATCTGAAAACGAGAAAACAGACATGACAGCCTATGAAGTTACCTCATCTCCATTCTCCATAAAAATTAATGCATCATCATCCTCATTCGAAACATTTAACATAATCCATAACAAAATAATGGAAAAATGACAGACAATTTTGGGAAAATATACCACTCTCCAACAAGTTGAGAAATGTAAAACTGTTTTAACAACTAAAATATCTTCCTGACATAAAAAGAGGAAAAAACTATTAACCGAGCTATAATAGGCCACTCTCACCTAACACATACATACCTCATCAGGAAGGAATCAGGTCCAGTATGTGACATTTGTAATGCAAATCTAACAATAGAACACATGGTCATGAACTGTCCCAAATACGCCGAAGCATGCAAGATCCCCAACAACCCTACCACACTCCACCAAGCTCTCAATGAAGAGAGCACCGTTGCAATCTATGCATTTTTCTGCAATATAAATCTTAATTCATAAATTTTAAATAACTTTTCAATACTAATATTAAGTTCTAATGTACATTCATACCTAAAACAAAACCACAGTTCAATCACTGCAGCTAAATGTATTTATTGACTAATTTTCGAGTAAGACTATTTATCACATTTAATTACTGAGTAAAAAAAAATGGCTTTTTACGTTATAGAACAAGGTAATAAATCACTACTGCTGCAGATGATGGTTTGTACACATAGGCAATATACGTTTTATATTAACGTTTTTTTCACTCTCGTAAAAGAAAACAACGCGCATTAGACTCGATTTCAAATTAACATTTATATATAAGAAATACGATAAAATAGTCCCCCCACCCCACCCCTCCCCGAAACAAAGTTTCTATTGCGATATCGTTTGAAAAAAAATATATATATTCTTATGGGGGTATACCTCGCCTAAAAACCATTGTTTTTTCATCCTTTTCAAATCGAATATTAGTAACGGTATACGATTGTATGGAATGTCAATGCTCATTATTATTATTATAAAGCGGACCACAATAATAATAAGCGAGTGTTTTCTTTGATAGTCACGCTACCAATACAATATCCTTGTGACCCATAGCAGAAATAATATTATTATATATATATATAGGTTTAAGAAAAAAGCTGCCCACCTATGATGTCCACTACCGAGGTGGTAGGCCTATATATATAAACTTTCTCGGTTTTTAGTCGTACGACTACAAATACAAGCGTGCTGCATATATTACACATCCGTTACAATAATATTGTAATTTTACAAATCGCACTCGTCCAGTCAATATAATAATATTATAAATCGAACAAACATGCGTAATAATGTAAATATTATATAGTGAATACTGCAGTTGGTGATCGGAATCGATAATATGATAAAATGTTTATACGATATTCCTATGGGTATATATAGTAGTTATCGATATAATATGGTGTTGGAATATCGTTGGAATAAATTATTATGTATATTTAATTATAATAATAATAATAATAATAATAATAATAATAAATGATAATAAGTAGGTACTTGTAGCGGCGTAACTGGCCCAGTTTATTTTTAACGTTAGGCATATAGCTGGGTAGCTGCATTATATTCATCGTAATAAATGATGTCTGTGTCAGTATAACTTGACTTTTTATGTAATAACCTATATACATATTATATAGTTTACTATACGCACCTATAATATTGCACACACATATATTATATATATATATATATATATAAACACACGTATTTTACTGTGTAATTATACATATTTACACCAGCGTTGTATACGAGTATACTTGTATAATAAGCAGTTTATATAGTGAAATGTAAAATTGAATAACGATTAAAACTTTTGACTTTAAAATAATACTATCAATTACACGTAGTCTATTTTCGTTATTTAAGCACTTGAGCCAAAACAAAATGGATGCACAATTTGTTAATCAAAATCTGATTTTTTTTTTTATCACAATACGTCATTACATATTATAGATCAAAATATCTGTTAAACTATTAACAAATCGTGTAAAATAAAATAAAAATACAAAATGACACGTGCTTATATATAATCAAGACCAATAATTGTCATAGAATACAATGACTAAATAATTAGTAGTTGATATATAGGCAAGACATATTATATCGTTGATCGTTAGAGCATTGAATTATAACACAGCTATACTGCGATTTTATTTATTGAAAATCTGTGATGACTTGATAACCATCTCGATGATAAAATTACTTATACTATACCTACTTATTTTGTTCAGTAAAAAACTTAACGACTCGTAATCGTTCACACAGCCTCGTTTACATTATACCTGGACTTGCAATATATTATTACTTTATGTTTTAACAAAGTATAACATATTATAACAATCGTCGATCTCTCTCTATGTAGTCAGTCTCTGAGAGTCTGAGATATTAAATTATGCGACAACAAAAACATTCGTTTTTTACATGTAACCATGTAGATATATTATAGTTTTTGAGTTATTTGTGTTATGTATTTACATTTTTTTAAATTTATTTGATTATGTAGCTAAATAGTTTTATTTTGTTATTACCAACCTATAGCATACTGTTTCAGTATAACAGATATCGCGTCGTGTAGGTTAAATTGTAATATACACAATACACCCACATACCCACCCCAGCCAATTATTTATTATAGTGCACTGCTTCTACGTCACCTCCTGACATAAACTTACAATTCCTTCTACCTGAGAGATCCTCATTAAACACAATTTCTAATCATTGTGTATTCCACTCAAGTCTTTAAAGATGATCATACTTCATACAGCATTGTTAATATTTTTAAACTAGCAAATTTTTTCCTTAATGTTATTCTATTTTCAGCAACAAATATGAAACTCAATGTTTCGGTGTGTTTAAGAGCTGCAATAGTAAATGGTTAGACTCAAGACTAGATAATATATTGCCAAATACAATAGTCAATACAGGCAATATACTAAAAATACTTTAAAAAAAATCCTGAAAATATTCCTTGTATATGTTAAAATCTATATTTTAAGGTCGAAATTCCAGTAAAATAACAATGACAAAATATCACGATGATGAAGAATAGGAATTCGTTTCTTCACTTTTTTTTGTTACTAATTTCAAATTTGTTTATTAAAAAGCGCAGTGGGATGGAACTATTAGTTATAGGTATGTGACCTAAGGTATCTTAGATATGACCATATTACCTATAACCTAATGGTCAAAACATATGTGTTTCTGTCTTTTCCAAATATCAAATTATTTGAAAAAAAAACTATTTAAAAAAAAGGTCGACAAGTAGATACCGTTCTGCTGTACGCTATAAGTGTCTAGAAGGGTCACTGTAATGGATATATTAAATATTAATTCAATGGGCGCATACTAATTGCCTCCCGAAGTCAAAAAGTTCAATATACGAATTGCTTCCCGACTACATACGAGTTGCCTCCCGGCGTACCCCAAATTTTATCGTATTGAATAGGGTCTAGTACTAGTAATCTTCTAATAGCCAGGTAATAAATACACAAGTGGTTCTAAACATTTTCAAACATATTATAATGTATCAAAATAAGTTTGTAATTTCAAAATCAGAGGATTCAATGTTTCCACCTAATATATGGGCAGAAAAAGATTCGAGCATTCAGCGTACAACCAATGCATGCGAATCTATCCATAGTAAATTTAATAGCTATTTTGAGTCTCCGCATCCTAATATATATAAATTTATCGAAGTTTTAAAACTAATTCAGACTGAGACTGTAATTTTAATACAAAGTTCTAATAAGCCTAAACTACATGGTCTATTACAAATTAGAAACAAAATAATTTTCATTGATACTCAAATAAAAAAGCTGAATGAAAAAAAAATATCAAATTTTGAGTACTTACAAATATTAGCTAAAAAATATAAACCTAAGCAATGCTATAAATAATTTTTTGTATTTTACCTATTTTATTTGACTTATTGACTAATTGACTTATTATTTTTATAGTTGTGTTATTTTTATATAAATGTTGTATATTATACCTAAGACTGAAATTTTTTAACTGAACAATTTTATATTTTTAACAACCTAATGACTTAGTATAAAACAATTTCTAATGTATTTTTAATAATAATTAAAAAAATAAAATTTTATAAATTCATCTATTTATGTCGATTTTTTAGTGAAGTTTATGAACTACTACTTAATTCTAAACAGGAGAAAACTAGTGTGAAATTCTTAGGAGGCAACTCATGTATAATTATGAACTACCTGGTCATCGGAGGCAACTAGTGTATAATAACATTTATATTTACGATAAGGATGGGAGGCAATTCGTATATTTCGGGAGGCAACTAGTATGCTCCGAATTCAATAATATAAAATTATTGCATAGGTACGAAATATGATTCTGAGCGAAAACGATCTATCAGCCTATATAACTGTGTTTTAAAATATTATATTGCTATTAAAGTAATTATTCATTTTACTATTAATAATACAATTTAGATTGAATTATTTTTTACAGAAAAAATTGCATTTTGAAATATCACTGTACGTATAAAATAAACTTTAAATGTTTCAAGTACCCACGAATAATATTTTTAAATTACAACGTAACAACTAATATATCGTTCTTCTTCGTTTAAATTTATAATTTCATCAAAAATTGAACATAAAATTCTTATAAAAAAAATGTGTGCCTATGTATTTTTAATAATTTTCAACTGATATTATAACAACTTACAGAAATACAACATACAACATACAAAAAAGAAAAAAAATTTTAGTGCTTACAAAATAGTATATAGGTATTGTGTACTCTTATTAAAAACTTTATATTCTGCGGATAATTGACCTACAATTATCGATAAGAAACTACAGGATAAGACCTAATAAGTAAATATATATAGGTATGTTTGAGACATTATTTTTATTTAATTAGTTCTGTAATTAATTGAAGACGTAAACAAGGCTAACATGGATTAAAACCATTCAAGGCTCGTATATAGACCACATAAATTGCTCAATTTGTTTTTTAGTTTATTGAACAATCTAATTTTAATCTAAACCAATCGAACTCCGACTAAATCATGAACAATAACTATTACTCCCTTAAGTTTTAAGATCGTATTATTACGAAAGTGATTTTTTTATCATTACGAATAGAAAATAATCAAAGTGACGCTTAATTAGTGTTTTAATTACATACTTAAAAATTAAAACTACTTTAATAATATTCTATAGAACCTCATATAGCTCCTGACTAGTAGAAATTAGTTTAAACATATTTAATAATTATAAAATATGTATCATAGTTCTTACCGCGTTGCTGTAACCGTAATAAGGACGAAATTTCCTGCGGTCAACCACCAAAAGTTCAATAAAATATACAATTTCTACCAAAAATGAAGTCTTAGACGACAACGACGTAAACTTTAGAAACTGGGAACTGTTCTGTCAATCGACCGATAACAAAAGTTGGACGAGCCCTATAATATCGTCACAACTTGTCAGACAATTAAAAAGTACGACTGTACAAGACATATCATTCATCGTTCATTTGGACCAATCAGATCATATCGATAATCAAAAATACATTCTGCTTAGTCACCATCATTATATCGCTAAAAAAACCCTGTAGAAAACCTTTATCTTGTAAATCAATTACTCTATATTATCCTTAGCAGTCAGCACTTAAAATTGAACAACTATATATACGAATGAATATAAGGAACTACTAGTTTTAACTTTGATTTAGGTGCATCGATATTTTCAAAAAAATAATCTGTTTGACAGTTTACAGTAGAAAAAAGCGTCTCATTTGGAAAAAAAGTTTGTTCCACCACAACTCACAAGACACTCATTAAATTGTAAAAAATAAGTAAATATAATATGGTCTTTAAGAAGGTAGATTTAAAAATTCCGAAAATCAAAATTTAAATAAATTCATTGATGAAGAGAAAAAATGGAAATGAACATATTTGATGAGTCATCCTGTATAATCTAATTATTATTTATTAAAATATTTTTTCTGCTGTAATTTGTATAACATATTTATAGCAAAACAACGAAATATATAATTTTAAACATTTAGAAGCTATAAGACACCTACGATTTAAAATCCACTACGTTATTTTATAATTAAATTTTCCATATTCTTTTTTTAGTTTTCAACACATTAAATTAAGCGTTTTCCACTACGTGGCGCTTGATTTAAATTCGATATCGTTGTACCTGCCAGAGATACTTGCGTTTATTGTTTTAAAACCAGTATTTATCTATTCAAATTGTTATTTTATTGCGTGAATTTGTTGCATTTACCAACTAATGAGGTTTGGAAAATCCTGAAGAATCTTTGAATCCTTATACACTTATTTGAAATTTGACTTATTCATTATGCGAGCACAAATTAAAGAATATTCCTGAAAACTCCGCACAATTATTAAAACCAAAACATAATTTTATATATAGTTATTTCATTTTTGATACAATCAGGTACTTCAATGAAGCAATATAATTTTATATCGGTTTTAGATATTGGAATTTTAAGTTTTTTTGTGATTTTATACTTTTATTTTATTGTTATCATGACTGAGATTTCCTATACATATAATAACCGTTCACGAGTTGCCGTAAGCATTACGTTAGTAGAAATTAATCGAAGAAAAAAATACTTGACCGATTTAAGTACAATAATTATTTAAACAAACATATATTATATAAATATACTATTCATATATTATATATTATTATATTCTCAAGACGGAGTCGTGTGCGATCACGTTACATTATAATATGTTATGCTTGTATAATCCAGTTTTTATTTTCAATTTAATTGATTCGGTACACGTTACCTAGGTATATACCACGCCGCAGTAGATACAATGGTTATATTTTTCGACCCCAACGCTTATCTGTAAGTGAGTGGCACACTACTGATTAAGTTTTCGCATCATTCGCACCGACAGCAGGTTGTCAAGTATAACTGACGTTTTTTGAAACGTGCTCCGTGTGTGTAACCGGAAAAGGTTCACAGGTCGAACGGTTTAAAAGTTGCGTTGCGTTATATATTATAGCTTCTTTTTATCCTCTCTCTCATTCTCTCTCTCTCTCTCTCTCTCTCTCTCTCTCACTCTCTCTCTCTCTCTCTCTCTCTCTCTATCTCTATCTCTTTCTGAATCTTTGCGTGAGCACACGCATGTTATAGTTATTTGCGAGCAAAAGAAGGTCATGCCGAACACAAATAACTTTTTCGATGCCACATTGTAGTACACGCAGAATTATCGCAGATATCGAGCGCGTAAATGATAGTGCGCGAGAAGGAGGAATATTGTCTGTGAAAAAAAAAACCGTTTGCTATACATTATATATTGGTCAGCGCACAATAGCACCGTGAAAATGGTAGGTACGTTTGTATTTTAATATATAAGAATGCGATATTACTATCCAGGTGGAGGGGGAACAAATTTCATCACGCGTTTTACTGCAGCGCAGCATATGAACAAATTGTTTCTCTTTGATTATTATTGTAATAATATGTAAGCAGTAGATTGAGATAATTA
This sequence comes from Pentalonia nigronervosa, assembly GCA_014851325.1. Taxonomy (NCBI): domain Eukaryota; kingdom Metazoa; phylum Arthropoda; class Insecta; order Hemiptera; family Aphididae; genus Pentalonia; species Pentalonia nigronervosa. Next base: position 1,983 of record JACXSJ010000685.1, on the reverse strand, counting down.
GTAACGGTAGCCGATTCCAGCAGAACGATAAAAGATAATAAATAATTATATCTGAGGACATCTATAAGCCGATAACGGAAACGATTTATTAGATATACAAGTCTCTATAATATTATCATCGTTTCGGTATCTGTTGTACATAATAGAAATGTCAGCGTATTATTATTATGGCACTTCCTTAATAATATATATATGTCCTAATAGTACAATAGACAGGAATGAAACTAACCGTGTTTTATATTCTCTATACATCTTTATATATGATCAATTTCTTGTCTCCATCCCGTATATTTCACTAAGCAGTAATAATAATAATTATTTAATTTTAAACCTTTATTTCATCGTACGGACCTACCTTCTCCTTAAAAGCTCAAACTGTTACTAAAATGTAAATGTTATGTTATTTGTATTATTTTCTAACATGGGTACTATGGAATATTGGATTGATACAAAATTAATGTAGATACCCGTTCTCAAATTATCTGTTTAGTCATCAAAGTAAACTTCGAGGTGTCTAATCACTGTTATGCAAACATGTTATAAAAGAAAAGAACAATAAAACATATTTCAAATTATTAAAATCATTTAAGAAAAACATTTAATAACTAAATAGTCAGTAAGTATGTCAGTATTATTGTAACCAATTGTATCAAATGTATATATATAATATTTAAATCTATAAAGCTAATATAGTCTAATATAGCCTATGCTGCCAAAGCTATAATTAACAATATAAAAAAAAAAGAATTGGTACAAAAAATGAGGTGTAGCACAGTTAGACACAAATAAGTTTTTTTATTATAGTATATTTAAAATTATAAAATAAATAATATAGCACTTAAGAAGACCACTCTAAACAGAATTTGTAGAAATATTTTGAAATGATAAATCTAATTGATAAATATCTTACCAAAAAATTAATAAGTACATAAATAAATAAAAAAGTAAAGATTTTTGAATTATGTATTATGTTTTGATAGATTTATGACTAAATAAAACTTTTGATACAATTGCTACTGAAACAATCACTACCTACCCTAAAGATTAAAAAAATAAAAAGAATAGCAAGTAGATAACCGCTCTGCTATACCGATCGATTGTACCTCGATATTAATTACCTATTTAAATACGTATAGTAGAAAAAATCGTTAAATTAAATTAAACAAACTGCAAAGTTAAACATACAAATTAAACCCATATATATATATATATAGAGAGAGAGAAAGATTTCAAATTTGATAAACTTTGAAGAGTAAAAATACGACTTAAAATATTTTCTCCTTTCACAAATTAAAAAAAAAACAAATATATGAATATTTACTCTGTTATATTTTAATTATTTTAATAATAATAATTGTCAATTTATCAAATAAAAAAATAATATTTATACTCAAACCATTATTACTCGGTACCTGTATGATGAATATTTATGTATATAATATATAATACATTCTACCTAATCGATATATTTCATCGATAACGTACTTAAAGCTCTAAAATTATTCACTTATACGCATGAACACCTATATTTTACTTTACTATAAAAGTATTAATTAATATCAAAATGGGATGATTATTATAATAGTGTGAGTAAAAAACGAATAAAATTATTCTCGGACTACTCATAAATCCTAACATATTAGATAATGACCTCTGCTCGTAATACTTATACAAAACGATGTATACCTATAGTGTAATTATTATTATTTATTATTGATAAAATATGTTGGTACTTACGTCTTATTGGAGTTGTATTATTATCTTAAACTCGTTACTTTTATTCGAAAAAACTCGACACATTAAATTTTATAAGTACCCTGTTATGCCTGTTTAGTAATGATCAAATAATAAAAGTTAAACACTATAACTACACGTCTACACGATAAGTTTTTTTGTAATAATAATTTATCTTTATGTATAATTAATACATGCCTAGCCACTTGGACGCATATACCGTCTATTATACGAGTTGAAGATATTTAA